>OY757909.1:2281906-2426906 GCA_963585895.1 Sepioteuthis lessoniana
ATTAGAATTAAAAAAATGAAGGATGATCCTAGTCAAAATGATTAATAATAATCATTGTGATTAAAAGCAATTAGAATTAGGAAGATGAAGGATGATCCTAGTCAAAATGATTAATAATAATCATTGTGATTAAAAGCAATTAGAATTAGGAAGATGAAGGATGATCCTAGTCAAAATGATTAATGATAATCAATGTGATTAAAAGCAATTAGAAGTAGGAAGATGAAGGATGATCCCAGTTAAAATGATTAATAATAATCATTGTGATTAAAAGCAATTAGAATTAAGAAGATGAAGGATGATCCCAGTTAAACTGATTAATAATAATCATTGTGATTAAAAGCAATTAGAATTAGGAAGATGAAGGATGATCCTAGTCAAAAGGATTAATAATAATCAATGTGATTAAAAGCAATTAGAATTAGGAAGATGAAGGATGATCCTAGTCAAAATGATTAATAATAATCATTGTGATTAAAAGCAATTAGAATTAGGAAGATGAAGGATGATCCTAGTCAAAATGATTAATGATAATCAATGTGATTAAAAGCAATTAGAAGTAGGAAGATGAAGGATGATCCCAGTTAAAATGATTAATAATAATCATTGTGATTAAAAGCAATTAGAATTAGGAAAATGAAGGATGATCCCAGTTAAAATGATTAATAATAATTATTGTGATTAAAAGCAATTAGAATTAGGAAGATGAAGGATGATCCTAGTCAAAATGATTAATAATAATCATTGTGATTAAAAGCAATTAGAATTAGGAAGATGAAGGATGATCCTAGTCAAAAGGATTAATGATAATCAATGTGATTAAAAGCAATTAGAAGTAGGAAGATGAAGGATGATCCCAGTTAAAATGATTAATAATAATCATTGTGATTAAAAGCAATTAGAATTAAGAAGATGAAGGATGATCCCAGTTAAACTGATTAATAATAATCAATGTGATTAAAAGCAATTAGAATTAGGAAAATGAAGGATGATCCCAGTTAAAATGATTAATAATAATTATTGTGATTAAAAGCAATTAGAATTAGGAAGATGAAGGATGATCCTAGTCAAAATGATTAATAATAATCATTGTGATTAAAAGCAATTAGAATTAGGAAGATGAAGGATGATCCTAGTCAAAAGGATTAATGATAATCAATGTGATTAAAAGCAATTAGAAGTAGGAAGATGAAGGATGATCCCAGTTAAAATGATTAATAATAATCATTGTGATTAAAAGCAATTAGAATTAGGAAGATGAAGGATGATCCTAGTCAAAATGATTAATGATAATCAATGTGATTAAAAGCAATTAGAATTAGGAAGATGAAGGATGATCCTAGTCAAAATGATTAATGATAATCAATGTGATTAAAAGCAATTAGAAGTAGGAAGATGAAGGATGATCCCAGTTAAAATGATTAATAATAATCATTGTGATTAAAAGCAATTAGAATTAAGAAGATGAAGGATGATCCCAGTTAAACTGATTAATAATAATCAATGTGATTAAAAGCAATTAGAATTAGGAAAATGAAGGATGATCCTAGTCAAAATGATTAATAATAATCATTGTGATTAAAAGCAATTAGAATTAGGAAGATGAAGGATGATCCTAGTCAAAAGGATTAATAATAATCATTTTGATTAAAAGCAATTAGAATTAGGAAGATGAAGGATGATCCTAGTCAAAATGATTAATGATAATCAATGTGATTAAAAGCAATTAGAATTAGGAAGATGAAGGATGATCCTAGTCAAAATGATTAATGATAATCAATGTGATTAAAAGCAATTAGAAGTAGGAAGATGAAGGATGATCCCAGTTAAAATGATTAATAATAATCAATGTGATTAAAAGCAATTAGAATTAGGAAGATGAAGGATGATCCTAGTCAAAATGATTAATAATAATCATTGTGATTAAAAGCAATTAGAATTAGGAAGATGAAGGATGATCCTAGTCAAAATGATTAATGATAATCAATGTGATTAAAAGCAATTAGAAGTAGGAAGATGAAGGATGATCCCAGTTAAAATGATTAATAATAATCAATGTGATTAAAAGCAATTAGAATTAGGAAGATGAAGGATGATCCTAGTCAAAATGATTAATAATATTGATTGACAAAGCAAGTAGAATTAGGAAGAAAATAGATGATACTAGACAAAATTATTATTAATAATCATTGTGATAAAAAAAACTGGAAGATGAAGGATAGTTTTCTCAAAATTACAAATAATAATGATTAGTAGAGCTTCAGCTAAAAGATTAATCATCTAAATAAATGTGCTCTTAAAATAAGCAGAGTGTAAAAACCATAGTAAATATGGTGCCAATCAATCAAAGACAGCATTATTGAATGGCTTTATTCTAAGAGTTATTTAGACTTATATGATACCATCTATGCTCTTTTTGCTGCAGGTATGTCTTACTTGGAGTGTATTCTTTTCTTTTGTTTCTGATAAGTGCTCTTCCTCAATGTCATAACAGGGATGACTTAAGTCAGTAGCAATGAAAATCATCTAAAATTAGGAAGATGAAGGATAATTTTTGTCAAAATTATTGATAATAATGATTAGAATCAATCTAATTTATCAATATAGATTCATTTTATCAGCCTAGAAGGGAAGAAAATCTTTTTGAAAAAGAAATGACCTGACTTAACAGTTGATATAGATTTATGCAGAGTACAATTCTTCATCACTGTAGCATCGCAAACCAAATCTGTGAAGGTGGGAAAGATGAGATGGTAGAGTAAAAACAGAAAAGAAAAATCGTAATGTATGTTGAAAGATAATTACTGCACAAATCAACTGTCTGCAATCCACATGTTTCTTATTAAGTAAATGTATAAAATAGTAAAGAAGAAAAGAAAACGGAAAACAAGACAGAAGGGTAGCTTGTTTATTTATTTGCTATTAGTGGGAGAAATTCTTAATGGAAGGAATTCTGGGAATTCTTCAAGGTGGTTTGTCTGGGAAAAGAAAAAAAGAAGAAAAATAATGGGCAATAAAGATTTAAGTTTACTTCAATGAAAAAGGTGATATTTCTATTTTTAAAAGGGTTAATATTTTTAAAAGGAATATTTTGTCTATATTTTAGAAGACAGACTGACAAAAATGAGGTCATTTTGATGAGCACAAAAATACATAAATATCTTTCTAAGATTCATTAAGTTGATTAGTTGGTTGTGTTTTATGGCATACCAACTCTTGTGGGTTATTTAATATCAAATCCTGTCCCCCCCCATATATATATATATATATATATATAATTCATAGATAAATAGTTTGTGGGTAACATTATTTTCATATGAGCTAGAGCTAATTTGTTTACCAGTACAGTCAGCTTGGGCTGTAGAATAGACTGACTGCATCTCCCTATAACAAGTGTCCCAGATATGACATTGAGCCATCTAATGGTAAGGATCCAGTCTAGGAGCGTTGGGAAATATGGAGTACCCCTTCATTGCCATTGCTTCCAGGTCCACTCTGACCCAGAGTGGTAGCACCTGATATGGTTATATCGATGGATCAAATAGAACTGTTTGACATTTAAACTGTGTGCAAACAAATGACTTATGCTAAATTGAATTGTTAGAAATAGGACTGTTTGATCATTTAACTGTATGTAAACAAATGACTGATGTTTAATTGAATTGTTAATGATACATATCAATACTTGGAACCATGTAACTGTGTGCAAAAGTAATGGGTAATGTTGAATAGAATAATTAGTGTTAAATAGCAATATTTGAAACTAGTTCACTGTGTACCTAAATTGAAATATTGGTACATCATAGCAATACTTGTAACCATTTGACTGCAAATGAATGAATAGTACTCAATAAAGTAATAATTGTTAAATAGTAATACTTGTAAACACTTCTCTGTCTGCAAACAGATGATTAATATTAAATAGAATTATTAGTGTTAGATAGCAATAATTGAAACCATTTAACTGTGTAGAAACAATAGCAATACTAGTGTGCCAACAAATTACTTATAAGTCATTTAAAAATGAAATTACCTACAAACTATATGTGCAAACAAATGACTGATGTTAAATTATGACTTATATAACAATGCTTGAAACCTTTTAACTGTGCGCAAAAAAAAATGAGCTCAGACTCATTTAAGAATGTTATCAACAAAATTTGTTTACATATATATCATATATCATATATTTAATTTATATGCATAAACAGGATTTGGCATTGAATAACCTACAATAGTTGATATACCATAAAACCCAACCAACCAAACCGAATTTGTTTGCCCACAATTAAACAGTTTCAAGTATTCCAATCAAACACAAATAATTAATTCACTTTAGTATTCATCCTTTGTTTGCATGCAGTTAAATGCTTTCAAGTATTGTCAATGATTAAATAGTTCTATTTGACCCATAGATGGGAACCTTGCAGGTACAACCACTCAAGTCAGAGTGGACCTGGGAGTAGTGGCAATGAAGGGGTACTCCACATTCTCTAAATCCCAAGGGCTGGAGCCTCACCATCAGATGCAGTTTAATGTCATATCCAGGACACTGATTGTTGGGGGATATCCCTCTGCAGAGACACAGCATATACTTCAACGACAGTCATAAAAGCCTTTTGCACACCCATGGTGGATCAGGGTTAATTAAGATAAGCTACCAAAAATTGTTCTATACAAAAGCAAACAGGATTTTTAGAATTCTTTTGTTTTCCACTAAAATTTAAATCTGTTTTGCATGACTTTAATTTATTCTATTTGATGATAGAGATTTGCATCAATAAGAAATGTCTTTGAAAAAACTTCTGATCAATTAAAATATTGATCATACCTAGAATAATAAAGTTCCTCGTAATTGATCCTGTTCAGTACTTTGATGGCTGACTACTTAAGTACAGCAATCAGTGGCCCATGTGCCTGGGGGTAAACAAAACTTGTGGGTGCCTCCCATTGTGTAATGGTTAGAGTTGTATGTTAAGACCATTGTCAGTGAGCTTGATTCATTTGCCCAATTTCCCCAGACTTTGTGCATAACTAAGTTAGATAATTAACAACTATTACCTTTGAAGAACTTTTATCTGATAACTATATGTGTATATATATATATATATATATATAGAGAGAGAGAGAGAGAGAGAATATATATATATATATATAAACATAGACTATATATATATACATAAACTATATATATATATGTGTGTGTGTGTGTGTGTGTGTGTGTGTGTGTGTGTGTGTGTGTGTGTGTGTGTGTGTGTGTATAATCACCTTCCCAGAATAAAACAAATTACTAAATAAATAATCAGAGCTGAAAACTAATTACTCCAAAGATGATATAAAAAAAAAAAAAATTAAAATAAAATAAAATAAAATGATAAAATAAAATAATAAAAACAAATGAATAATAAAATGAATATAAAATAAAATAAAAATAGTGAAAAACAAATAATAAAAAACCAATGAATAATAAAATAAAATCAGTGAAAGAAGCTTAATCAACTCAAAATTGACCAGTAAAACAACCACAGGAGAATTAAAGAAATACTTAATACAACAGATTCAAGGCAACATTTAGTGAACATAGAAGAAAGAAAAGAAATAAATTCAAATAGTACAGAAAGCAATAAATTTGTAAAACAACTCAGCCTCACAATAACAAAAAAATAAAGTGATACAGGCAGCAAAAAACAAATAAAGAAGGATTAAATCAATTAAAACAAAGACTAACAAAATACTCTAAGTGGATGACATACACAAAGAATTAGAAATAACAATATATATATATATATATATATATATATATATATATATATATATATATATATATTAAAAGTTAACCAAGGGCTGAAAAGTACTGAACTGAAACAGAAAACAGAGGGATTAATAATAGCTGACAGAGCCAACAAACTAATAACGATCAGGCAAACACTATAAAAAAATGGATCAACTCGAATATGTAGATAGTACAAACAAAAAACTAAATCAGTGATAGAATATAAAGAAAGACATAATAAAGTAGGACATTATTGGTTCATTGGAAAATATGCGAATACACTAGAATAGTAAAATGTGAAAAATGGCCAAAACGCCAAGCAGAACCAATAACAGAAAGCAAAGGAGCTATTCACAAGGATTTTGCAATCCAAAATGAGTGAAAAATAAAAAGCAACAGACCAGACATAGTGATTAAGGACATAGAAATATGCAAGGCTTTATCTCTGCCCAGCCCAAGAAATTATCTTGTAAAAACTGTCAGGCCAGGCAAAGTGAAAGCATAAAAATAAAGGAGATGAAAAAGGGAGAAGGGAAGCTTACTTTTGTTACCTGAAAGGAAAGTGTGTCTATATTTCTTAAAAACAAAACAACCAGTTCCCACAAAGTAATTTATTTCAAGAGAAATAAACTTTACAAAATCCGGCTTTGCATATTTTTCCCTATGCTTGTCGAAAACAGTGAATAAGGAAACAAAAATAACATACATTCAAGTAATGACAATATTACAACCAAAAATCAAAAGAAGGGTATAAAGACATATGATGACTGACTTGCTCGAAGCCATGCCATCAACCACCTACTGTTGGTTTAACTTTTGTTAATGATAAAATATCTTTCTTTTGTATTTTATGTTAAAGTTTATTTTGAAGCCAATATTTAGGGTTTATTCTTCTTCTCGGCATCTCCTTCTTGTGTAGAATCAACCTGGACAATCAAGTTCTTCTAGTTTCCTGTGTAGACTTGTTGAAAACGAAGTTTACTATTTCTTTAAGTGAACTTCGAGTAGACCACCACTTCCACGTCTTAAATAAATATCTTTCGTTCCAAGTCGAATTTTCTTCTGTTGAGCCTATGGAGGCTTTTACCACATTTTCTGACCCGACCAACAGCTTCCTTTGTCGACAAAATTCCAATAATACCGCCTCCAGACCTAGAGCTCAACTTTCTTTTGAAGTGGACAGCATACCAAAATCACAAAAAGTCTGCTTATTGTTTCAACAAGTAATCATAAAACCCTGTAAGAAAAAGAGGCTTAGCCTAAGACTGATAGGCCTATTTTGCTTAAGCCATCTTGCTTAAGAGAAAACTACCGAAAGTCGAAGGCGAATAAACAAGATCTCGCAAAGCAAAAGGAGCGAACCAAACAGAGGCTTCAACTCATGCTGAAAAAAAAAAAACGAACAAAAGAAAGAGAGAGAACCCTTGTGGGTCTCACTTAAATGATAGTAAGGGCAAGTGCTAACGACACAATCTCAAAACAGCCAATCAGATTCGAGTAGACATTAACTGCCGAATTTACAATTTTCAAAAGACTATATAAGAAAAACAAGCTATCTAATTGATATATCAGTGCCAACAGATAATAACATATCAGTCAAAGAGTTTGATGAAATAAGTAAATACGAAGACCTGCAAATAGAAATTGAAAAAATGTGGCACCTTAAAAGCACTACCGTTCCTGTAATAGTGGGAGCCCCATGTATAAATGAAAAGAGGGTTAAATAAACACATTAACAAGATACTTGGCAGTTCAAGCCGATAGGAAATACAAACTATCGCACTTTGAAGAATTGTTCATCTTCTTAGGAGAGTATTATCAATGTGACAGAAAAATATCAACCGAAAGAGGCAGGCAAAACCATAAATAGATAGAATATATATAATCACTACTATCTCTCATGCTAGGTCTTGGTGAAGGATTGTAAGAAACTGAAAGAAAAGCTGAAAGTTTGATAATAATGACGATAATAGCAGCATTGAAAATAACGTGGATGCATCGACATAAAAACTCAAAGACTGATTACGGCGACCAGAAACTGTGTTGTTTTGGGCAGGATGTTTTAAGCAAAGAAATGGAATGAAAAAATTGGAGAAGAGATTAAGATTTTAACAATGGCCGCTTGCCATTTATTAGCAGGTACTTCTTTATAACTTTAAAGAACAAGAGTGATAACAAATAACAATAATTACAGTACAAGGGGACTAACTCTATATCTCATTTTTAGTTTTTAAAGTTCACTTCAAAAATGATAGTGAAAGTTTTTTTGGTGGTCGAATTTTCCGACTCCTTTTGATTTTTCCTGCAGTCTGCGAACTTTCTGGGTTGGCTGAGACTTTAAACTGTGCAGTGAGCTGAAATTCTGGTTGGTCAACTTGTTCAGTAAGATTTTCGTATGTGCTGTCATCATGACTGTACTCAGGAACTTTTCTGGGTAGATTTGGTAATGTCGACACTTCTTGTGGGGCGGCTGCTTGAGAAAATTTGGTTTGGTCATTTCTTCTACACAGATGACTTTTATTTCATCAAAGTAGTCTCAAATCAGTTTTCACTAGAACTGACCTTTGCATATTGGGACTTTACTGCTTTTACTTGAGTAGTTTTTGTTGTATTTACCCAAACTGTCTGCTCTTCTACAAAAGAGGAACAAATGCTCCTTAGCTCAATGACGCTTGTTGAAATTCATTTTTTGTCTTTCTTTTATTTTAGCGTCTCTGCTTTTATATTTCTCAGCATTCTACTGGCAGAATGTATATTTTGCAGAGATGGTAGGAATTTGTGTTCAGAGTTTTTTATTCATAATTAATTCTGCAGGACTTTTACTATGCTGGAGAGGAGTGCTACGATAGTTTAGTAGTGCTATATATGCGTCACTTGCCTTTTAAATAAGTTTTTAATGGTTTGTACTGCACATTCTGCTTTTCCGTTTCCTTGTGGGAAATGGGGGCTACTGGTGAGATGTACAAAACCAAAACTACTTGAAAAGTTCAAGAACTCTTTTGATGTAAATTGTGGGCCATTATCCGATATTGCAAATTCTGGAATCCCATTCCTGGAAAATACCGATTTGCAGTTATTAACTATACTGCCTAAAGTGGTTTTCTGTAAGTGAGAGATTTCTATCGACCTAGAATTGTAACCAATGATTATCAGATATATGTGTCCCTTCAATTCGAACATATCTATGCCTACCTTTTGCCATTGGTAGTCTGGTAACTTTGAGGGTAGTAGTGGTCCTGGGGGACAGTTTCTTTCCTTCTCACATACATTGCAGTTTCCTACTTTTTCTGCAATTTGTTTGGATAGGCCAGGCCACCACACATTTTCATGTGCTAACACTCGACATGACTATATCCTGGTACCCTTCATGTATACGATCCAGTATGTTATTTTGAAGATCCACAGGGATGACAAGTATACTCTGGTACAACAAGAGCCCTTGGTATACTGTAAGATCTTGTCTTACAAACCAGTATGGTCACAATTTTGGGTCTTTCCTTGCTATTTCAGGCCAGTAGTTCATCTTGTAAAAATTTATTACTTGACTGCAGATACTGTCAGTATTCTGTTTTTGTCTAATTTCTTCCAGTCTTTTATCACTCACGGAGATATTTTCAATCATGGAATGGACAAACATATCCATTTCTGTCTCCTGCTGCAAATCTTCTTTAACTGGACTGCTTCTTGGAACTCTAGACAATATGTCTGCTGTCATAAGTCTTTTTTCCTGCCGTGTGCGTGATTTCATAAGAAAATCTCATCAAACGCATACGAAAACGCTGAATTCTTGGGGTCAGTTCATCCAAGTGTTTAGTTTTTAACAGTACCAATAATGGTTTGTGGTCTGTTTCAACCGTGAATTTGTGTAGTCCAATTAGAAAGTCCTCAAATTTCTCACAACACCAAGTGACTGCTCAAGCTTCTTTTTCAATTTGAGTGTATCTCTACTCAGTTTCTGTAAGGGATCTGGAGGCATAAAATACAGGTCTCCAGTCATTTCCTTGTTTCTGAAGAAGTACTCCACATAAGCCATAGGAAGATGCATCAACTGAAACTTTTATCTCCTTGTCAGCACTGTAGTGGATCAGTACTGGTGCAGTGCTCAGTTTTTCTTTTAGTGACTGGAATGCAGATCCATGTTGTGTCTTTTTTAGAAGATCTCTGAGTGGTTTTGTGTTCTCTGCTAAATTCTTAGCAAATTTACCCACATGATTAACCCTGCCTAGTAAGCATCGCAGTTCAGACACATTTTGTGGTCTGGCCAGGTTCACTATTGCTCTTATCTTCTCTGGGTCTACTTGGATCCCTTCTTTTGAGATGATGTGACTGATAGATTTTATTTCGCTAACAGAGAATACACATTTTTCATTTAGTGTTACTCCTGCTGCTTCCTCTGTAACACCATTTTTAGCTGCTGGTCATGCTTCTGCTGATTTCTTCCACTGACAAGAACATCAAATATGTCACCGATAACTCCAGGTATTCCAGACAAAATATGTGTCATTTCACGATGAAAAATCTCAGGACCGGAACTGATTCCAAAGGGTAAGCATTCGTAACAATATCTCCTAAATGGTGTAATAAAAGTCGTCAGTTTCTGAGAATCCTCGTGTAAAACTTTTTGATGGAATCCACTGTTACAGTCCACTTTACTGAATACCTGGGCACCATCTTGTTCAGCTAATAGTTGGTCTACAGAAAATAGTGGAAATTTTTCTCTTTTTACACTTTCATTGAGTTTGGTGAAGTCGACAAAAAGTCTAACTTTACCATTTATTTTTCAAAACTGCAACAATGGGAGCACACCAATCTGTAGGCATTTTCACTGGACGGATAATGTTTTCTTTTTTCAAACGTTTTAGATCTTCCTGGACTTTTTGTTTCATAGGGAGTGGCGGTCGTCTGGGAGTGGCAAGAGAAAATGGTCGGACTGTCTCATCCAAGTGTATTTAATACAAATTTTTCAATTTTCTAAGGGCTTTGAACACTCTCGGAAAGTCTTTTTTGTATTGGTGACTCTCACGATTAATAGCATTAATTTTTTCTAATCGTTTCAAAGCTTTAATACCTGGTCCTCCCAGTAGTGGTTCATCCAAATTTTTCACAACATATAGATTCTATTCAGAAGAAAATTTCCCAGTATCTAATGTAGCTTCTTCACGTCCTACAACATGAATTTCATTGTGACCTGGTCCATATAATCTTTTATTTGTCTCCCATACAATTGGGGGGATTTTTTTAAAGAACCCGTCGGGAATTACTGTCACGTCTGTTCCTGTATCTAATCGAAAATTAATGATGTTGCTGCAGACCTATGTTTTTGCCTGACATTATAATTCTTCAACTCCTTTGACTGAATTAACTTTTTCTTGTGTAATTAAACCCAGAAAATTCCATGTTTTAGTTCCTTAACTTCAGACTTGTTCCTGCAAATACTTTCATAATATCAGATTTTTTAACACTGCAGCGTACATTAATTGCTGAGCTGTCGTTTAAATTATGAGCGGGAAACTTTCCACATCGTATGCGTTTCTTTTTCATTTTATTTTAATTTTTATTTTTATTTACTTGATTTATCTGTACATCAGTTTCAGCACCGGAGGAAATTTTTTTTGTTTGTTGCTTTAGAGGTTTCGTAGGTTCTACCAATTTGAAGGCACTTGTCGAGAGTGAGTTGCTTTACTGATAGCAGTTTTTCTCTGACACAATCGTCTCTAACTCCAACAACGACCTGATACCTAATCAGTCTGTCTCGTAGCTGGCCAAAATTACAGTTTTTTGCTAATTGACATAAAGCAGCTTCGTATGTCTCGATATTTTCTAATGGTTTTTGTTTCCGAAGATGAAATTCATACGATTCAAACGCTTGATGAGTTTCACTCACGAAAAAATCATCAAATTTATTCATTACAATTTCTAGGTCTATTCTATCTTCTTCATTGTCAAATTCTTAACCATCATATATATCAAATACATCCTGACCAATAGTTGCCAAAAAAACTGAAGTCTGATATTCAGTATTGACCTCTTTCGAGAGTCTACGCGCAATAGAGTAGTTTAAGAAGTTGCGTTTAAACGTTCGCCAATTGTTAATGACATTCTCAACAAAGCTCATCTTCTCTGGGGGGTATTATGTTAGCAGAATATTGTCTAATAGCCATAAATGAAGTTGTTTAAAAGAAAATAAAACTTACAGTTCTCAGAAGACATGTATTTCCTTTCAAAATATCGATTTTTTTATTCTTGAAACAAGACGTGGCAGTTTCGACAGGTTTGTTTCGTTTCCTTTTCCGTTCTTCAATTAAACCTGGATTAATTTGAATTTCTTCTTCTTTTTGTTTTTTGTTTTTCGATCCCACTTCTGACACCGTGTGTTGTTTTGGGCAGGATGTTTTAAGCAAAGAAATATAATGAAAAGAGTGGAGAAGAGATTAAGATTTTTATAATGGCCGCTTGCCAGCTTCATTTATCTAGCAACTACCTCTTTATAACTTTAAAGTAGAAGAGTGACAACAAACAACAATAAATACCATATAAGAAGACTAACTCTACAGAAACAATTCAGACAACTCATGTATCAACAGAACAAAAATAATTGGAAAACAAAAAATAGAAAGAGAAACAACTGTATTGACATTTTAAGTGAAAAACAAGCAGACATGAGAAAACTTGGACATGGTTAAGAAATAGAAACCTTAAGAGAGAAACTGAATGTCTTCTGATAGCATCACAAAACAACGCCATTAGGACTATGTCAAAGCAAAAGTTGAGAAGACGTAATATAATTGCAGATGTAGATTATGTGGTGACAGAGACGAAGCGATCAATCATATAATAAGCGAATGCAGCAATTTTGTGCAAGAAGAGTATAAGACTTCACATGACTGGGTGGGGAAGGTAACCCACTGAGAATTGTGCAAGAAGTTTAATTTGACCATAGGAACAAATGGTATATGCAGAACCCAGAATCCATCCTGGAGAATGAAGTGTACAAAGTTCTCTGGGATTTTGAGATACAAACAGATCACCTAATCTCGGCCAGACAACCAGACCCAGTAACAGTAAAAAAAAAAAAAATACAAAAACAAAAACAAAAGAGAACCTGCCGAATAGTGAACTTTGCCATCCTGGCAGACCCCAGTTTGTGTATAGGATGAGGTTTAGTCATGTGATATGGTGTTCTTATGTGAGACATGTACGAAAGAAAGAAAAAAAAACGTGGTAAGTTATTAGAACACGAAACATTCAACTGATCGATTTAAAAAAAAATGGCAGAGATTAAATTTATTGTTACGTCTACATTTAGATGCTAATTCTGAGCATATTCCAGGACGTATAATTTTTCTTTCTTCTCTTTTTTTTAACTGCTATGATGAAAGAAAAAAAAATTAACCTAAATTTAGCATTTACCATTTACACATAAAAAAAATATGCTTACTTGAGTAATGGTACATTTCAAACTCGTTAAGTTTCCGAATTAGACTACATTTTTCATTCATCTGTGTCACTTTCAAATCACACATGAAGAGAAGCAACATGACAGAACACCAGCTACCACAACACTATCAACTAGTGCCAAACCAAAAGCAGTTTATATATTGTATATGCAGTGAATGGTAGCCACACACACGAGAGGTTTTCTGCTTTAATATTTGACAGATTAGATATTATTCTATTCAGTAAGACAAGTGTATGTGTTGAACAGAGAGAGAGGGAGAGAGAGATAGATAGCAGGAGAGAGAGAGAGAGAGAGAGAGCAGAGAGGGAGAGAGAAAGAGAGAGATAGCCGGAGAGAGAGAGATTGCAGGAGGGAGAGAGAGCAGGAGAGAGAGAGAGAGAGAAAGCAGGAGAGAGAGAGATAGCAGGAGAGAGAGAAAAAGAGAGATTGCAGGAGAGAGATTGCCGGAGAGAGAAAGAGAAAGAGAGAGATATATATAACAGGAGAGAGAGAGAGAGAGAGAGAGAAATGATTGAATCTGTTTTGGTGGCCATTCAATAAGGATAGTTCTTTTATTTTATTTTGAATAAAAACAAAATTTTTTTAAAAGTTTTTTTTCAAAAATATAAACTCTGCATTATTTGGAATTGGTTTAGAGCGAAAATAATTTCAGTCACGCAAAAATATTTGTTTTGAGGCTATTTAAAATGATAACAAATCAAACCGAGTGCTTTAGGCTTGAACAGTGTCATGTCATCAAATTTTTGATAGTTTAGATATGCAAACCACGTGAAATTTATAGATCTGGATGGGGAAGCAATTTTTAGTCAACTTTTTTTACAAATTGGCTAAACATAGGTTTGCCATTACAAGCTTAAGTCGAAAAGTCAGTCCATTGAGCTAAGAACACACTGACTCTCTTGTAAAGAAAAAGTTCTGGGCACAGTGATCAATAAAGAAGGTCATGCTGAGAGTCTTCTGGGACATGAAAGGACCCATCGCTATTGATTTCCATGAAAAGAGGCAACTGTAAACAGTGCTCCCTACTGCTAACTCTTTTGGCAAAAATTCGTCGTATTTATTGAATGACCCTCGAATTTTTACTTGAGTTTGTTTTTAATTTCTTTGATTTCTTCTGCAGAGGAACTGCCAAGCAACAAGTTGACAATGATTACAGAAAGAGATTATCCGAAGGAATTAAAAGCTGCCAGGTAAAGTTGAAACACATTTTTTATATTAATACACAGTGTAAATCTCAAATCTGATTTGTTAAAGAAATTTTAATCAAGACTGTTTCATTGCTTAAGAAACTTCAACACCCATAAATATATTGTGGGGTCGATAAATGCGTCGATTCCGATAACGTTTATAAATAAAGTGAGTGACAGAGGACTAGACAAAAGACAAAGACAAGAGGGTAAGTTTTAGACGTCAGGTCTTTATTGAACGGATCGTACACGAAAGGTTTGCAATGGTGTTGAATCGCTGTTGCTGTATAATGTCTGTGTAGTCTTTGCGGTGTTGAAAGTCGATGTTGTCGAAAGGCATAGACCCGGCTGTGTATAAGTTCTTGGCGACAGCAAGTCTAGAAGGTCAGGGTGATCTTGGTGCATGGTGCAGATCGAAAGTGAAGCTGTATGGCCAGGAATCTGTTGAAACGGTTGAAGAGGTGTCATAAAGGCTGGGTGATCGATTTCTCGGTTTATTCAGTCCCTGGTAAACCGGGGGGGGGTATGTCAGTGTGGCATCAGAGTGTCGATGGCAGTCCGTGTTGATTTTGTTGCTTGAGGACTGAGGTGCTGTTACATGAGCAGGGCTACTGCAACGGAAAATGCAGGTGTCTGTTTCTTGGTTATGCAGGTGTCTGCTGCCTCGTCGTCTTGTGGTATCTGCAAGTGTAGTGAGGAGACTAGAGGTAATCCTCTGAATACTTTCTGAAATTAGGTCTTAAAGAGCTAGTTATGACTTTCTGAAATTTGCTCTGACAAGAGCTCTTTAAGAGAGTTTTGTTGATTGGTTGGGAATTGGATTCAGATGTGCTGAGTCTGCGGCTGTGATTGGTTGGATCCCATGTTGCTGTTGGGAGAGGATCCCAACATTAGCCGCTGGCTGCTGAAAGAGACACAGATCCCTTTCCTCTGGGTACGTATGCCCACCACCGCTTTATATTTATCGCTGCTTCCCGCCAGACATGACTTGATATAAGGTCTTTTTTTAATAGTGGGGGTTTTAAAGAGGGGAGAAGTCGAGCACGAGCCGAGACTTATGCTCTGCTGGACTATGCTGGTCATCGGCTGGACTATGCTGGTCATCAGTAGCTGGTCAGCTAGAATGAGTCAGATGAGCCTGCTGGTCGTGGACTCACGAGATGTTACGAGAGCCCGACACGTATGCCTACTCATAGCTTGAACTAGATCCAGAAGTTTAGAGTTATGCTATGCTGCCAAAGACGTCATTACAGGTAGGCCTGGTCGAAGCCCGGGGCTATTCGGCCTCGAATTTATCATTGACCTTGAGCCCAATTCGGTACGAATGTCAGACGGCTCTGCTGAAAAGCCAGAAGCAGCGATATTTATCGCTGCCTTCCACCTGACAGGATTTGACTCAAAGTCTTTTTTATAGTGGGGATTTTTATGGAAAGGGAGGCACGACTGTCGACTGTGCCTTGCTGGTCTATGTTAGTCATAGGTTCACTTAGTGCAATGTGAGCCGGATTACCCTGTGGGGACTTGAACTCACTAAATGTAATGTAAGCCCAACACAAATGCCAGCTCATAGGTTAAACTCGACCAAAAGGTCTAGTGCTATGCAATGCTTGTCAATGAATTCATCACCCACCCGAAGGCGACCCGACCGAAATCGGGCGCTATTCGGCTTCGAATCTATCCTTGGCCTGGCAGCCCCGTCCAGCACGAATACCAGATTGTCCAGATGAAAAGCTAGACGCAGTGAGCATGAATGCCCACCACTGCTTTATACTCATTGCTGCCTCCCACCAGATAGGATTTGACACAAGGTCTTTTTTATAGTGGGGGTTTTAAGGAAGGGGGAGGTCAAGCACGAGCCGAGACTCATGTCCTGCTGGACTTAGGCTTGTCACCGGCTCACTTCGTGCAAAGTGACCCAGATGAGCCAGCTGGACTTGAACTCACTAGAGTCTAGTGCTATGCTGTGCTGCCAATGACGTCATCATCCACTTGCAGGTAACTCAGCTGGAGCCGAGGACCATTCGGTCTCGAATCTGTCATTGACTTTGAAGCACCGCCCGGTATGAATGCCAGAAGACCCGGCAGGTGTCTGTTTCTTCATGTAACAGAAGAAACCAGGCGCAGCAAGCACGAATGCCTAGCACCGCTTGCTTTGGTGTTTATATAAAAGTAACAGGTTGCGCATTTTATGGTTTGCATGGAAGGAATTCTGTGTTTCCAAAAGCAGGAAGTCTTTTTTTAAAACATAAATAATAATGGGATATCTCATTATACTAATAAAAAGAGTTTTTAAATACCACGTATTTAACCTTTTGGTAGGAAACTATTTCCGAGTCAGTTCCGGAATTAATCTCAAAAAATAGTACTCATGTTTAGCAACAAAATTCCACTTGATATGTGGACATGACGTTGTTGTTAGCTGACGTCACAGATGACTTTGCTTTTTTTCTTTCTCTAAGGATTTTAGGTATGATTAGCCGGAAGGCTACGATAAATATAAGCAGTTGATCTTTTCCACCTCTCCGATCTCCAGTTAATCCTAGCAAAGCTCTAAAAGCCATTGGCTATACGAGGGTGTTTTATGTTCTTTAAACCCGATGAGCCGAGATTAGTAACGACAGCAACGCAACATTAAATCTGTATGAAAGACATCTTTATTTTCAGACCCCTTCCCATAAAAAACAAAAACACCGCATTGGAAATGGTAAAACATCCTCTAAATTCCCCATGCAACAGAAGGAAGGCTGAAAAATTCACATGGCTGAAAAGTTCATATCATGTCATATCTATCGTCGATGATTTTTTTTACCATAAGATCCAAGCACCGTAACACCGATGGAAGAAGTACGTTGAGTGCAAGAGGAACTATGTTGAAGAATTAACCACTTATCGTTAACTACCCTCAGTATGACCCACTTCCCTCTTTTGAATGCATCCTTGGTTTGTTCACATTGTTTTTTACTCGATGTAAATATCTAACCACACCACATAACATTCACAGATACTGTTTGAAAAGTATGAGAAATTATCTGCGATAAGTCATAAACACCAAGAACTTCTTGCTTTTGATTTTAATGTTTTGGCTTTGAATTAACTGCCAAAAAAATCTAACCTAGTTTTCCTTATCAATCTTACTGCTTTTTTTTTGCGTTTTAAATCTATCAAACAACAACAATAAAAAGACGGAATTTCTTTGAAGGAGAACTTCAATGGTGCAGTAACATAAAACAGGTCATTTAATGTCAGTTCAATAAAGTTTAATCAACTGCGGCATTTGAAGCCATCAAACCAATTTTCTTTCATAAAAGTCGATTTCGGTTCATTTCAAAGTAAAATTACTTTGATATTCGACAAGAAATTCAAGTAAGAAAAAAAAATATATATAAACCAAGTTGTTTTATTTATTTGTAAGAACATTGTTTTTTTGTTGTTGTTGTTGTTGTTGTTATTGTTGTTTTGTTTTTTTTTGTTCTTTTTTGGTTTATTTGTTTTGTTTTGATGAATAATCAATTCAAATACAAAATTAGTTTTGAATTGAATAATATTGTTTTGTTTTTTGTTGTGTTTTGACTTATTTTTGTTTTCGCCTCTTTTCTCGTTTTGTTTGTTTCATGACATATGTGGGGTTTGAAGGTTTTTAGGAAGTCAGTGGCTAAGGGCAAGGCTGTGTTGCCGTAAGATATCTGACTCCATATTTTGGTTATATTATTTTACCCCACGTTGACTGGCCGGCGCAATGCCTTGCCCAAAGAAAGTCCAAAAGAAATATACAAAAAGAAAAGATAAAAACAGATAAGAGACGAAAACATTTCTTCCATACTTTCCTTTATTTACTTGGTGAATGGACTAACCAACGCTACGTCCCAAAACATAGCGTGGTGTCCAAAACACCAGACAGTAAAATCGGTGTTGTCGGTTCGACGTCACTACCCGAAAAGAGGGCGGTTCACAGAAAACCTGAGTATTTATCTCTCTTCACCGGCTCCAAATTCGCCACTCCAAAATCCTTCTAATTTTGGCGCGACCGCTTCCCATTGGCTACTTTACTTTTTATTATTTTTCTTTTTTTCTGATTTTTAACCGGATGGATGCGTGGAGCCTTATGCGTGGCGACGCGTTTATACATTTTGTATCTGGCAGCCGACGAGTTAATATCCGGTTGGGAGTTTTACTGTTAATTCCTAAATCCCCACACATATCAACCTTTGTGGGATATCTAATGCCAAAGCCATCTCTCTCGAAAGACAGTAGTGGCATGACTTAACCGATAGTTGGGAGAATAAGGAGACTAAAACCTTCCTCAAGAGTATCATTCCGAAAATGAACATAATAGCGCATCTGAAGTTCGAACTCGCTTACTAAGATGTCAAAATCTAAAATGTTAGCCACTACACCACTGAAATTTACTGCTGTATTAGAGATAATCTTTTTTAGAAACTCATTCACTTATGATAAAAGTTTTTCCATGTCTATCATCTAATATAAAATTACAGTGAAATAAGAAAACAGAAAAATTACAACGTTTTTATTAGTTATGCACAAAACAATTTTTATGATTAAAGGGAGATAATAATTATCGTCTTTAGAAAAAGGGCGTGTCCGTAAGGGCCCTCATGAAATGTCTTGTGACAATGCCAGAAAACCACTCTCGATTTCGTTTGCTTCTTTCTTCGAACAGTAGAGATGCTGTCTTCTACCCTGGCATTGACCAGTAAAGTCAAAATAACTATGACCATTTTACTGTTCATCTTCATCAAGTAAACCTAATTCTGTTTTTGAATCCCTTTTTCATATTGCTTCTTCATCGAACAATATTCGTATATTTCTATCTGTTGGGACACATTTGAGTATTTTTTTTTAATATAACTACAAGAGTGACAGAAGAAACTAAAAAGAAGAAAAAATAAAAAATAGAAGGAAGGCCGAGAAAAAGAAAAATGGTAAAAAATAAATAAAAAGAAGAAAGAGAAATGATAAAATATAATAAAAGAACGATTTAAAAAAGGCTTAAAGGAAAAGGAATGAGAAAAGGTTGTCTTTAATCATGTCTATATCATAGAAATGACACAGACAAGATTATAGACATCACAAGACAACTGAAAGAAATATTGGCTTGCTTGGATGGAAGAAAATTTGTTAATCTGTTATATAGTAACAATGAACTCAAAGACAATATAAAATCACTGTCATATGCAGAAACATTTTATATATACATAATATCTATACAAGTAGCATTGAAAGAATACACAAACATGTCCCAACACAAAGAAATGTGCCTCTATTGTCCCATGAATAAGCAGTACGTATAAGGGGTACAAAAATGTAAAAAGATTTATTTGATGATGATGGAAAATAAAATTATCTCCCTTGGAGAGTGTTCTTGTCAGTTGGACTTCTCGTGGAATATCACACCACAGTCCCAGAATATTATTCTCGTTCTCTTTTGCCACTGTTCTTTGAACGGAATAGACATTACCCTTTGTTCCTCACATAAAAAGTAATGATACATCTACAAGAAATCCTTTTTCCATTTTGTATCCCTTCTACATACTGCTTGTTCATAGAACAATATGTCTATATTTCTAGATGTCTTTCCTTCCGTTTACCCGGCCATTGGCCTAATGAGTAGAGTGTTCGTCAATGTTCCGGGAGACCGGGGTTCAATCCCCGGTCGAGTTATACATACCAAAGACTCAAAAAATGGTACTTGATGCCGCTTTGCTTAACACTCAGCATTATAAGTTAAGGATCAAGAGTAAAGTGGAGCAATCCAGGGAAAGGAGTTGCGGCCTCCCCTACACCTCTGTGTAGTAGCTATTGAAAAGGAAGCCTTCGGGTCACCATCGACTAAGGTCGCCAATTTTACTTACTTACATCACGGATGTACAAATACTATTATTGGTCCTTTGGTGAGTTGGGACTCCAATATAATCCCTACCTCCAAGCAATCCAGTAATACTTACCAAATATCTATGAGACGTGATATATTCTGATAAATATATTCATCCTTTTTGTTAATATACTAACACTTCACTTCGGCAAACTTCTACTGATAAAATTAAGCATTTATTATGATTCATTTGGTGCCACAGTCGTTCAAACGATGGGGAAGTGACCCGCCGAAAAACAGCAAGAAAGGAAAATACAAGTTGGAATAAAGTATAGGAACTTATCTCAACTCTTTTGGTCTATAGGTGATAAAATTCCCCCACTAAAACTCTTTAAATTACCAGATAGTCACCAAGCCAAACACTGACTGTTTACGATTTCTGATATCATTTCTAAAATGAAGTCAGAAAAAACATACAAGGGTGATGTTAAATTTAACAACCGCAAATATCTTAAACCTTTATCAGTAGTTCGTCCAAACTAATGCAGCTTTACTGCAATTAAATCTGGAAACCTTGACTTGTATTTATTTTCTTTTTTAATTACTTTTTTGCAGACTGTGATGGCAGAGGCTTACAAAAAATGGTTGCCAGCCAAAAACAATCTTAATCTTCAATTTTGTGACCGACTGAATATAAGTGAGTGCTCTGTTACAGAGACATCTACTGAAGTAAGTAAAACCCATAATGCTTCCTATTTTAGGGGTTCATGTTTTCAAATTTGTATCTTATTTTGAAACCAATGATTTATTTGCTGAATATGTACATGTGTGGACATTGGATCCTGTCTAGACAACTTGCTGAGGGCGATGATCAATACGAATGGATTGTGAAAGAGAGAGAGAGAGGGGGGATCGTTATTGTCTAGATGATGATGATGATGATAATGACCGTGTGTGTGTGTGTGTGTGCGTGTGTGTGTGTGCGACTTTATGCATTTACCAAATTCTCTCCAAGATGGACAAGATATGACACAAGGTCAATTTTAAAACTAAGTACATCATTATCATCATCAAGTCACGCTGCTAGCACAGATCTCCCTGACTTTCTCTTTCCATATGTCAAGATCATCCATCGCCCATAGCAGGTCTTCCAAACTACGTAATGTTTCCGCAAAGAGCTGTTGTAGATAAGTTCTTGATGCTCGGCCAACATTGTCACGTCCATGTTTAGGGGTCTATAGAAGAATGTCTCTTAAAAATTCTTCCTTGCTTCTCCAGCAGTGTCATACATGTCTTGAACTTTTCTTCTCTTAGACAGGTTACTGTACAAAAGCTAAAGAACCAAGTCTGTCCAACTATTTATCCATAGCGAAGAGGAGAATATATGGATTCACACCTTTTCAAAGGGCATTAGCATGAAATGAAATGCAAACAGCTTCTTTCAGGATTTATGCCAAACGCAAATATGTGTGTATATATAAATGTATGCTAAATATATATGCGTGTGAATTAAGTATATATGTGTGTTCATTCATGTTAAATAGACACGGTTACCCGAGTTCAAATCCTGGACGAGGTTGTTTGCAATTCACATCGCCCTAATACCGCTGGGGGAAAGGTATGGATCCAACTATTCTCCTCACAGATATGGGTAAATAATAAGGCAGACTAGGCTCTTTTACCTTGGTATGGCAACCAATTTAGAAGAAGGAAAACTCTGATTTCAAACCTGCTAAACCCTGCTTAAAAACTGGCCTTGTGTCTCATCCTGGTCGTACAGAGGGGTCGGGTAAATACATAATGCTTATGTATTTGCTAAATTCATATATATATATATGTGTGTATGTTGCCATGTGTATATGTATGCTAAATACATATAGGTTAAATATATGTGCGCATATGTATGTTAAATACATCCGTGTGCATATGCACACTAAATATATATGTGTTTATGAATGCTAAACACATCTGTAAGTATGTATGCTTAATGTATATGTGTATATGAGTAAGGTTTGAAATTGAATCTGTCGTTAAAAGAAGGCTAAGACTTGTTGGCTTGGTTTGGTTTCTTTGTTTTATGGCATATCAACCTGCATAATTTAATGCCTAAGCCATTGTTGTTGAAGAAATTATTTGACCCATAACTCGCTTATTTTGAGACCGCAGACCAACACTTTAGCCATTACGTAACGGGGACTCCCCTAATCATCATCATCATCATCATCATCATCTCGCGCTGGTAGCACGGATATCCCTGACCCTCTCTCGCCACTTCTCCCTATCGTTCATCGCCCTAGGTAGGTCTTCAGGACAACATCCCGTATCCTCACATAGCTGCTGAATGTATGTTCGTGCTGGTCGTCCTGCTTTTGCACGGCCATGTGTGGGGGTCCATAAGAGTACATCACTTATGAGTTCGTCCCTGCTTCTCCAGCAGTGTCCTGCATGTCTGGCTCGTCTAACTTGAATAGTTTTCGTGATAGATGGCAGGTGGCCGTACAGTTGGTGTCTTGTGGGGTGTTGCCGCCAGGACTTGTTTAAGATTGCACGTAGCATTCTTGTGTAATTGCCGTCTAGCTTCTTCTCCAGCCGTTTTGTTAGCGTCCATGTAGTGCATCCATATAGCAGTATCGATGTGACCGCTGCCTGGAAGAAACTGCGTTTCATTTTATCGGTTAGGTCTGATTTCCAAATAATCGATAACCTATTGATAGCTGTCCATGCTTTCGCTAACCTCATTTCGATTAGAACAGGTTTCATTTCTGCTGTCTCTCACCAATCCCAAAAATGCCTTCTACTCTGCCGACAAACCTTATCTCTCACTGTCCTGAAGTTTTATGCCAAATTTGATTGCATAAAGGCCTGAAATTCTTGTGATACATTTTCCGGATGAACTTTTAACCAAACACACACATATAAAAATCAAATACTTCATTGAATTTTGAGAGGCAAACGTGAAATGGACATTTTCGTGTGTTCAAAGTAAACTTTGATCAGCTGATTTTCAACTCGGATGGTTAACTTAAAAAAAAAAAAAGATAGTCTCATTATATTCTAGAAAACCTTGCATAATAACTTAGTACCCATAAAAAATAAGAAAACTATTAATCCATTTTCACTTATCTCTATGATCAGAGTGTAGTGTCTGTGTGCTCTGATTAGGTTCAAGGTGTCACTCTCCAGTCTTTCTGTATAGAATCAGAGTGTAGTATCTGTGCAGTTTACCTACGACCAATATATAGTATTTATATACTCTGACTTGAATCAATGTGTCACATTCCTAAATATCTCTGCTAGGATCAGAGTGTATGGTTTGATTTGATTTTTTTATTTAATGGCATATCAACATTTGCCGTTTATTTAATGTCAAAGCCATTCTTTTAGAAGAACAGTAATGGTACTATTTAACCCATAGCTAGGAGGATAAGGGGGTTCATACCTTTCACAAGGGTATTTGTCCGAAAGTGAACGTAATAGCGAGACTGATGTTCGAACTTGTTTACTACGATTCCGCAGTCCATCGTTTTAACCATTATATCACGAGAACATCCCCCACCGTTCAGAATGTAGTACCTGTGTATGCTATCCAGGATCAATGTGTCCTCCCCCAAGTATATCTACCAGGGATCAAAGTGTACTTTCTGCGTGCTCTTCCGAGGATCAATATATAGTATCTGCATACTATGACTAAGATCAAAATATCACTTCCAAATATTTCTGCCTTGGATCAGAGTGTTGTATCTGCACCCTTTGAAATTCCATGGTTATTTTAAAAATTACAAGATCACAAAATATGCAAATGAATGCAGATATCCTTTTGGAAAGTATATAGTTTAACATTACATCAAAAATTAACATGAAATAAGAAAAAACAGTTGTAAAAATACCCAGTGGATAAATTTACTTTTTAATTCTTCAATTTTTTAATACGTAAATCTATTTTTGGCGTCATTTCAGTTTTTGGTCACTTTATACAATCCATTAGCTCACAACGTCACACATTGGATACGGATCCCAGTGAGCTCAGCGAGGGCCTACAAAGTTAAGAATGCTGATAATCAAAAAGTACAAGTACAGGTAAGTAAATAGATTTGTAGAAATACTATTTATTGCTACCTTTGGGATTAGTAACTGACATCAACTTTTCACTATCTTTTTCAATGAACTACTTCGAAGGAAACTGTGAAAACTAGCTGCAAGTGTAAGTAATGTTTTTGAAAATGCACAAAAAATCTTTGACTTCTGAACAGCATCTCAAATATATATATATATATATATATATATATATATATATATATATTCCTTTCAATATATATAAAGATTATAGTATGGAAAAAAAATGACGAAATCTGGATCTTTGACGTGCGAAAATCAGTGTTATACGGTAATTTTAGTCACTTTGGCTTTTTTTTTTTTATGAAAAGAGCATTTCTTGAAATAAGTTTCTGCAGAACATTATACTATATCCAATACATTTATCTATACATTCATATATATATATATATATATATATATATATATATATATATATATATATATATATATATATGTGTGTGTGTGTGTGTGTGTGTGTGTGTGTTACATAAAGTCAAGAATATAATCCCATCTTATGAGAAAAAGAAGACAATATTCAAAATTAAATTAATGTTTCGCAAGAGAGATAACTGAATCAGAAATAAGATTTCATATCTGATAAAAATTTCCTTACAGTGAATCATGTCAATTTAATTTCCTATGTTGTCTTCTTTTTATCTCACACACACACACACACACGCACACACGCACACAGACATATAGACATACACACGCACACACCTATACCGCTCACGCACACAATCACACACGCATACACACACACACACACACACACAATTACACACACATATGAACACACATGCATACACGCGCACACACACACAATCACACACATATCATGAATATATAGTTATAGATAAATTGGTTTGTTTTCTTTGTTTAATGGCATATCAACCTTCATAGGTTATTTAATGCCAAAGTCATCCTTCTAGAAGAACAGTAATAATACTATTTAATTCATAGCCGAGGAGATAAGAGGATTGATACTTTTCCCAAGGGTATTAGTCCAAAAGTGAATGTAGTTCAAACTCGCTTACGACGATGTCGTAGTCCCTAGAAAATTATTCTTCACAAAATCTTTTCTCCCAATGATGAACTAAGGATGAAATTACTTAAGAACAATTAAAAGATAAATAACACAAAAATATTCCTATTTGTCTTATCATAATTGTTCCTCTCTCTCTCTCTTTCCATCTCTCTCTCTCTCTCTCTTTCTCTCTTTATATATATATATATATATGTGTGTGTGTGTGTGTGTGTGTGTAAGTAAATAATGGAAAATAATCTGACAATATAGAGAAAATTTGAAAAAACAAAGTAATCCAAGATGAAGAATTTAATATGAAAGAAAGTCGACTTTAGATCCCCGATAGATGCTTAACCAAATACAAAACATAGGAGGAGATTATATATATATATATATATATTGAGAGAGAGAGAGAGAGAGAGAGAGAGAGAGAGAGAGAGAGAGAGAGAGAGAAGGTGAGGCGTTAACCGTCTGGTCAATAAATCAGCGTTCATATTTCGAATATATGTGAGTGTGTAAGACAATGATCGTCGATCTAACGACACTTCATAAAATCTTTTCTTCGCCCTGATGATGGTTTATTGAAACCGAAACGTTATAACGTCGACTTTCATATTAAATTCTTCACTTTAGATTGCTTTGTTTTTCGAATTTTCTCCACTCACACACACACATATATATCCAAAGGTTGATTGATAAATTTGTGTGACTTAAGATACAAGGCCATAAATCCCTCAGTTTCAGTAACGATTACTCCTCATCTATTACTTGAGTAAAAAGTGCTTATCACCTAAAGAGATCCACAAGGACATAATCACAGCTCTAACAATGAAAAGTCTATCTTATGGCACTGTTAAAAATTGGACATCTCAGTGAATAGGGGTGATGTCTTCCTTTTTCTTAACTATTATTGGCAAAACTTCCAAGTTTTGAAAACAGAAAAAATAAAACATTTATGAACATTTGATTTTTATGGAATAATTAAAAAAGCTGACATGTATGCAGATTTAGTTGAAACTGTGTACTTATCGTCGAAGAAAATGGACACGGTGACACGAGTTCAAATCCTAGACGAGACTGTTGGCATTTCACATAGCACTCTTACCCTTGCGAAAGGCTTGAATCCAACTATTTTCCCTTCAGCTATAGTTAAATAGTAGATTAGACTGGATTTTGAACTCACTATGAAGTTAGAGTCCAACGTGTTAGCCGCTACACTATAGGGTCTTGCCCTATTTACCAAGCTCAGTCCGCTACACTATAGGGTCTAGCCCTATTTACCAAGCTCAGTCCGCTACACTATAAGGTCTAGCCCTATTTACCAAGCTCAGTCCGCTACACTATAGGGTCTAGCCCTATTTACCAAGCTCAGTCCGCTACACTATAGGGTCTTGCCCTATTTACCAAGCTCAGTCCGCTACACTATAGGGTCTTGCCCTATTTACCAAGCTCAGTCCGCTACACTATAGGGTCTAGCCCTATTTACCAAGCTCAGTCCGCTACACTATAGGGTCTTGCCCTATTTACCAAGCTCAGTCCGCTACACTATAGGGTCTAGCCCTATTTACCAAGCTCAGTCCGCTACACTATAGGGTCTAGCCCTATTTACCAAGCTCAGTCCGCTACACTATAGGGTCTTGCCCTATTTACCAAGCTCAGTCCGCTACACTATAGGGTCTTGCCCTATTTACCAAGCTCAGTCCGCTACACTATAGGGTCTTGCCCTATTTACCAAGCTCAGTCCGCTACACTATAGGGTCTTGCCCTATTTACCAAGCTCAGTCCGCTACACTATAGGGTCTAGCCCTATTTACCAAGCTCAGTCCGCTACACTATAGGGTCTAGCCCTATTTACCAAGCTCAGTCCGCTAAACTATAGGGTCTAGCCCTATTTACCAAGCTCAGTCCGCTACACTATAGGGTCTTGCCCTATTTACCAAGCTCAGTCCGCTACACTATAGGGTCTAGCCCTATTTACCAAGCTCAGTCCGCTACACTATAGGGTCTTGCCCTATTTACCAAGCTTAGTCCGACAGACAGGCCTTAAGTTACTGTACCTACTTTTCCTAAGTGGTCACCCATTTATGCACTGAACAGACTCGTTGCTGCTTAATTTTAGCAATCTGATGGGAACCGGCACTTACTTGTAGTCAAATCAAATTAAGGGTTGCCACATCCAAAACAAATTGTCATTATCTGGCTTTTTGTGATTCAACTTTTTCATTGTTTATTTCTATTCAGTAAGTAAAGTAAATTGCTCTGAGTTGATGCCATCTTTTACAAATTACTTAAGTTGTTTTTACTCTGAATAAAATGATTCAACAACATGAACAGTTCCACTATTTGATCACCGTGACCAACAAAGCAGATATTTTCAATAGCTGTTTGAGCTGATTGATTCTCTAGAACTTTCGATGATAAATATGGAATCTAGTGAATATTCAATCAGATAGTTTATGATTATTCAATGGATACCACATTCACCTGGGAAAAAAATCAGAGAATAAATTAGCAGAAATGCAAAATTAAAATCAAGTCGGATATGAATTGAAATATGAAACGATTCATTGATTGATAAGAATAATGCATCTTAAAATTTCAGACAAAAATAATGAGATATATTTTCTGTAAGTTAAAATAGAGTGAAAAACATCAAATAGAATTATTCATTTGTGACTCTCTTCTATTCTCCTTCTTTCTACTGCAATAATAATAATAATAATAATAATAATAATAATAATAATAATCTATTTCTAGTCCACTGATGGTTTTTCTTCATTGGAAGAATACCATGTCTCATCTGTGATAGAAGCAGAGATAAAAATCAACCCCTGAGTCTAGTATAGTCACAATAAACTACCCTTGAAAAAGGAAAAATACAATTACAGTTCAATGTGGGATTCAAATGAAAAATCTGAGTGTTAGGATTGGCAAGTGCTCCTAAATAACCAAATGAGTGACCTGACTGGCATCCTGCAAATGTTGACTATTCTAATTTTAGGGACACTAACAAAGACCAAAGCAACATCTAAGAAACAACAAAGGAAAAATGGACGTGAGAAAACAACAAAAGCATAATCCACTGCAATTCTAAAATGGAAGGATAAAGAGGATTAACATGAATATTACAAACAATTTAAACATTTACGTTCTTGGGGTGATGCGTGCAGGGGGAATAAATGACAATAGTATCTTTAGAGCAAAGGAATTAGCTATAGCCTTTTACTTATCTCGTTGGAGATTTAATAAATGTCTTTCCTTTCTTTTTTCTTTTTTTTTTTTTTTTTTCACTTCTTTTGTTTGAATTTTTCAGTGGAGGGTCTTTTCGGTTTTATCTTTTTAAGGGTCGACACTCTGTGCTTATTAACCATAGAGAGTTAGTTACTCCAGGATGTATTTGGGGAGTTCTTAACTTTGCCTTTTTTCTCTTGGTTTCTTCATTTGAGAAATAAGCTGGGTGTCTACGGCGAATGAGTTGGCCATGTCAATTCTTTCCCACCCGGAGCATTTTCACGTGTGTCTCTTGTGGGGCCAAACTGAATTTTTCCGGTAACCTTTTTTGCTGCATGAACTCTCAAATTCTCGCCATGTGGCGCCTTTCATGTCAACTATAGGTTCCTCAGTGACGAATTTAGAGTTTTGTCCAAACCCTGTGACCTGCTTTCAATGAAAGTCAACCCACTGGTTGACCTCAAATAAGAAATCTGTTGTCATGCTCTGAGACAAATACTATGTCTCCATCATCATCATCATGTCGTGCTGCCAGCACGGATATCCTTGATCCTCTCTCGCCACTTCTCCCTATCGTTCATCGTCTCCGGTAGGTCTTCAGGGCTACATCCCGTATCCTCACATAGCTGCTGCATGTATGTTTGAGCTGGTCGTCCTGTTTTAGATCGGCCATATGTGAGGGTTCATAGGAGTACATCACTTATGAGCTCGTCTCTGCTTCTCCAGCAGTGTCCTGCGTGTCTGGTCCGTCTAACTTGGATAGTTTTCGTGATGGGAGGCAGGTGGCCGTATAATTGGTGCTTTGTGGGGTGTTGCCGCCAGGACTTGTTCAATATTGCTTGCAACATTCTTGTGTAATTGCCGTCTAGCTTCTTCTCCAGCCGTTTTGTTAGCGTCCAAGTAGTGCATCCATACAGCAGTATCGACACGACTGCTGCCTGATGGAAAACTAAAAGGTAGAATTCACAGCCGACGGACAAACCCTGGCAAAGGTGAAACTCCCAACATGCATCTTCCAGGGAGATTCATTTTCACCACTACGATTTGTGATAGCAAATACGGGATTCCCAGTTATTTGAATTCATTCTGTTAAATTTAAAGATCATTTGAATAAGAATTGGTCAAGTTATTTTGAAATAATATCAATTTTTCTGAATCATCTTAAATGACACAAAAAAATTTGAAACACCATATATATATATATATATATATTGGAAAACACCATATATATATATATATATATATATATATTCGAAAAACTGGAACTAAATCCAGCAATATGAAAATGTACAGAGATGAAAAAACAAAAGGTCTTCAGAGGATGATTTTATTTAAAGAATTATTTGCCAAAAATACATCCGTATCACATCAATCTATCTATGTCAATATTTATATTATTTAGTTCATATCTACCCCTAATAAACATTCCATTATATATCTACCCCTAATAAACATTTCATAACATATCTGTCTATATTTATCAGTGTTAGCCTTCATCTTTCTATATATGTTTTTTTTTTTTTTAATTTGACTATCTATCTATCTATCTAAGCATATATAAACAATGAAGTCAAATTATTTGAAAAAAGAAATTTTGTAACTTTTCAACGCTAATTTCTTCTTTTTTTATGAATAGATTTTAGAACATTAATTTCATCACACAAATTCGAAACAAAATGTTATCAATGGCAATGGAATGTTTTCAGATTTTCTCATTTTTGGCATTTTATTCAGTTCCTCACACACCCTGATAGAGGTTTAAAAACTGAAACGTTTAACATTGGCAAATATCTTTATAAATTAAATCATATTCTGAAAACCTTAAGTTTTTTCATCTCTTTTACATTTATATATATATATATAATGGTGCTCAAGAAATAACAAGAATCATAGAAAAAGACCTGAGGGAAGTGGTAGAGATAAGATAATGGTATTTGCTGGTCAGATATAGTAGGTGGTAACACAATCAAGATCCTCATAGAAAGAACTGAGAAAAACCTTAAGTCCACCAGTGCACTCAAAATGACTGCTTATAACTTCCACTGCTGCTACTGATCACGCTGCTGCTGATGATGATGATAATGATAATGAAGAAGATGATGTATATATAATCCACCCACAAAATGTATGTGCATGTGTAGAATTTGTGTGGGGTCTTCCTAATCTTAGCAATTACAGCATTTGCTCGTTTCATTTTCTTTTTAACTTTAAAGACCTCCTTTTCATGTGCCACTGATAACATGATGTGATCTCCACCCTCTTTGTTTTGAAGCAAATCATCTGCCGCAGAGATGAGGGTTATCCCTGACAGGCTGTCAGTAATGATAATCAACAAATGATAGACATTAAAGAATCCTCTAAAGACAAATGTCTTTTCTTTATTTCCTCAACTTTATTTTTCTTTCTTTCTTTCTTCCTTTTATTCATTCATTCATTCTAACTTCCTTTATTTCCTTTTTCTTTCTTTCATTCATCATTTCTTTCTTTCTTCCTTTTATTCATTCATTCATTCTAACTTCCTTTATTTCCTTTTTCTTTCTTTCATTCATCATTTCTTTCTTTCTTTCTTTCTTTCTTGAATTCATTCATTCATTCCTTAATTTCCTTTTTCTTTTTTTCTCTCATTCATTATTCCTTCCTTATATGTCTTTCTTTCTTGCTTGCTTTCTTTCTTACTTTTTTCTTTCTTTCTTATTTGTTGGCTTGTTTCTTCCTTTCTGTCTTCCTTCCTTTCATTCATTCTTTCTAACTTCCTTTATTTCTTTTATCTTTCTTTCATTCATTATTCCTTTCGGGTTTTTTTTTTCTTCCTTTTTGTCATTCATTCTTTCTTTCATTCATTAACTTTACTTTCATTTATAGCTTCTTTCTTTCTTTCTTCCTTCTTTTCACTCACGTTTTCTTCCTTTCATTCATTCATTCATTCATTCTTTCATTCATTTATTATTCATTCTTTTATTTATTCATTTATTTATTACTTTTGTTCTTTCTTTTTTTCTTCTTCTATTTTTTCTCTTTGTCTCTGTTTCAGTCTCTCACTTAATTTCTTCTTTACTCTCTTCTTTTCTCTCTCTCTCTCTCTCTCTCTCTTCCTTTCTTATGTTTAGTATACCTTTCCCTTCTTTCTTTCTTTCTTTCTTTCTTTCTTTCCACTCAATATGTTTAACTGTAAATAAATTTTATCATTATGTTATTCGAGGGAAATTTAATAATATGACATCAGTCCCAAAAGATTCAAGCACCATCGATGTTCTGTGTATTCTTCTGTGTGTGGATGTGCGTGCATGTGTGTTCTATTCTGCCGATCAAGAAACTGAGAGATTAACATCAAAGATTCTAGTGTCGACATCAGTCTATCTATCTATTTAGTTAGCTAGCTCTCTAAGTTACTATTTATATTATCTAGTCCATATCAATTCATTATAAACCTTCCATACTGCATCTTGAGGGGAGCAGTTGTTTTGTGAGTATTTCTGGTTCCTCATTTTTTGGGGTTACAATTTGGTAAGGCAAACGAAATGAAGATGTGTGAAACGACACGTACAAAAAGAAAATATAAAATAAAGCAATACAAACAAATTCAAACATCAACAATACATTCAATGAAATATTTCAAAACATTACTTGTGTTCTAATAGTGTTCGTTAAATATTCCTCTGTGTGTGTGTGTGCGTGTATGACTAACACTAATACTACAAAAAAAAAAGGACTAAATAACAAAAGTGTCCTATGTGTATTGACTAAGTATTTCTACTGTTTGTTTCTTTCTGTGGTTTGACGAAATTTCTATGTTCGAGGCTGGAAAAAGCCTCACTGAAAAAGTATAACAAGGAAGAGAATGGTTGCATGGAGTATACATTTTCGTGGCGGTTGACTGCTGGAAATCAAAAGTAAAAAGAGGAAGAGTGTGTTGACTCTGTTAGTCGAAATGGAGAAAGTGAGAGTGTTCTCTCTGGAAGTCACACTGGAAAGAGTGTGTTGACCTTGTAAGTGAAAATGTAAAAAAGGATGAGTGTTGGCAGATGAGAGTATTTATAGACAATCCTTGCCATGTAGGCCCCAAAAACGCAGGACAAAAATTGAAGTTGTGGACGTAGTTATGAGCACTAACCACGAGGTTTTCCTGGCCAATGTTCCCGAGACTTATTTGTTTACTGACGTGCGCCATCTTTGTTTCGGGAACAAGTGGCATAACGGCCATTTTAAAATATACGAGTGTAAATCCTATAATTTATCTGTCTTTATCAATGGTAAACTTCGTTTTATCTCTGTTTAAATCGACTCTCTGTTTATATACTAATCTTTCAAAGTATATACCAACGATGAAACTGAATTATTTCAAATAAGGGTGGTGTGTTTAAAATAGCTGCACTACGGTTTTGGTCTTTTGTTGCAGTTGTTGGGATAGATTTTTGTTAGGTGTCTCTTTCCACCACATATAAAACATGACGTGTCTCGTCCATCGCGGCTCACATTTTTCATAGCCTTTGAAAGTGAGGAAATTAACTTCATAACGTCATCACTACTCGAGTGATCTTTGTGTTTAATGTTTCCTCGAAGCTGTGGAATTCGGTTTTGAATTCCGAGAACGTCAACTCCTTGTTACAATGAGTTACGTAAATGGAAAAAGGGGTCAACGTACTTTTGCAAGCCTTTGAATATCATCGCGATGATCAAAGTATTATAGGATACACATTTCTTCTAGTCTTAAAATAAGCAATAAAAACATACTTAAGAACATTCTAGAAATTTAGGATCAAACCTGCATTAGCATTTAAATTACATTTTTATATTTTTCAACCAATCAGCTAAAAACATGGAATAGAACATTCTAGAAAATTAGGATCGGAAGTGAACTAACAGAAAATATTTAGGCTCGAAAATAAAATAGTAAAATACAAATCTGATTGGTCAATAAATGCCGACGCGCAAAAATTTTAGGACGATTCTTTGATCCACCTGTAGGAAGCCAGACACACAAGACACAAGCTTACACACAAACGAAGACACAGACGAACTCAAGCCAATAAGCCAGTAGCCGATATTATGTCCAACAAATTTCTTTCCTTCCTCAACTAAAGTTCATGACCTCTTTTCAAATGGCCGAGAATGACATTCAAAAGAAAAACCCGACAAACTTTCTTTCATCAACGCGACACGCTGTCGCCATAATCATAAAACCCGCTATAAACTCAATGTAAGTAAGAACGACTTATTTACGGACTCTGATAACATGAACATACACACATCTTTCAACAAATTTATTCTCTTCTTCAAACTTTATTTTCCAAAAGGCCATTTACACATCATGTATTTTGTTTTTCATATTCTGTTATATGCATATTAAATTGTTTGTTATTTAATGTTCGTTGTGTTCTATTCCATTTCTTTTGCGCAATTGTAATGTTTTGTGTTGTATTTATGGTGGGAATAATTTAGAGAGCAATCTACTTAAAATAACCAAATTACATACTCCCCCCACAAATTGGTGACCTTCCGACGGGTGAAAGCACGCAACCACACATAAAAACACAAAAACAAAAACAGCTTTCATTTTAAAAAACAGCCCAAAAAATTATTACAACGCGTAAAAATGGAAAACAGTGACATTGAACCCACAATAGCAGCAATATCAGCCAACATTCCCAGCTACAACCCAACTAACATACCAGTATGGTTTTCGCAGCTAAATGCACTTTTTAGCGCTAAAAAAATTACATCACAAACCTCAAAGTATGCATACGTCGTGGAAAAACTTCCCACCGACGTGGCGGCAGAAGTAGTCGATTTGCTAGACCATATGCCTGAAGACAAACCATATGATACGCTAAAGAACGCCATTATAAGACGTATGGGTACATCTGATGGGAAAAAGTTACATGATCTATTTCACAATTTGACCCTTGGACATATGACACCCTCACAACTCTTGAGGAAAATAAAATCTCTGTTAGGAAGCAACACCATGTCCGAGACAGTTTTAAAAAAACTATGGACGGACAAACTCCACACTCATACAACACAGATACTTGCATCCCTCCCTGAAGATTTAGACTTGGAGAGAGTATCGGAAATAGCTGATAGAATACACGAAAATAACCAAAACCAGAACGTTTACGCCACATCATACAACTCAACAAATGACGCAACACCAAGGAATACACCAACGCCAACAAACACAACATCACAAACAACCACGCCAGACATGTTAACTGAGCTGCTACAGGGCATGGAAAATTTATCCCTGCAAGTCCAAAATTTGGTGAAGCTCAAAGCATCCCAACATTCCCGTCCTGACAGAACCTCCTCACAGAACAGAAGACAAAATAGGTCGAACTCACCTCCCAGAAGGCGACGCACCTTTGATACCTGTTGGTATCATTTCAAATTTGGATGTGAGGCAAGGAAGTGCATAAAACCATGCAACTTCAATTCGACCACACCTACATCAACACAGAATCAGGGAAACGGTTACACCGGCAGCAAGTAAAGACGACATTAGCTGCTGGTTTAAAACAAGGAAGTCGTCTATTTTACATTCGGGACAAAAATACAGGATATTTATTTTTAGTCGACACCGGCGCACAAATAAGCGTTATTCCACCGGATCCCAAGAAAAAATACCAACTATCTTCATTCACACTGCAAGCGGCAAATGGATCAAGAATTGAAACCTACGGAGAGATAGCACTAACGCTCAATTTGGGTTTACGTCGATCTTTTCCGTGGATTTTCACCATAGCCCAAGTCAAAACACCGATTCTTGGAGCTGATTTTTTGTCCCATTTTAACGTCCCTGTGAACATGGCTACGCGATCTCTCGTCGATTGCAACACCGAACTGACGACTAAGGGAATCACCTCAATCTACCGGTCAACTGGAATTTGTGCGGCAATACCAGATGCAAATGGATTACAAGAGTTGATCACTAAATTTCCAACACTCACTACGCCCTTTAAACATTCTGATGAAGTTCGTCATACAGCTAAACATTATATCACAACCTCTGGACCACCTACACATGCATCACCACGCAGACTACATCCAGAGAAATATAAAGCAGCAAAAGACGAATTTCAGCACATGTTACAATTAGGAATCATACGCCCTTCTAGTAGTCCATACTCCTCACCCCTACATATGGTTCAAAAGCCAGAAACAGGCGCATGGCGACCTTGTGGGGATTTCAGGAACCTCAACGCAAAAACAGTTCCTGATAGGTATCCAATCCCACATCTACACGATTTCGCCATGGGCTTGCAAGGAACCAAGATCTTCACAAAACTGGATTTGGTTAAGGCTTACTACCAAATTCCAGTAGCAGAGGAAGATATAAAAAAACAGCTATTACAACTCCTTTTGGACTTTTCGAATTCACCAGAATGCCATTTGGATTACGTAATGCCGCCCAAAATTTCCAGAGACTCATTGACGAGGTATTGAGAGGGTTACCGTTTGCTTTTGTCTATATCGACGATGTCCTAATTGCTAACTGTGACATCAAGGAATATAAAGACCACTTGTTACAAGTTTTCGAGAGACTAACATTTCGGCTTGAAAATCAACTTAAGCAAATGTGAGTTTGCTGTCTCGAAATTAAACTTCTTAGGCCATATGATAGATGAACAGGGAATCACACCTGTCCCAGAAAAAGTGACGGCTATACAAAATTTCCCACAACCAACATCACTGCGACAACTTCGGAGATTTCTCGGTTTGGTAAATTACTACCGTAGATTTATTCCAGGTTGTTCCAGAATATTAACCCCACTCACAAACATGTTGCAACAACAAAAAAATAAAAACGCAAAAATTCAAATTGAAGGAGAAGTTTTAACTGCTTTTCACAATGCTAAAAAAGCATTAGCAGATTTTACCAAGCTCTCCTACATCTCTAATGACAACACTAGTACACTTTCTCTAACAACAGACGCTTCAGGAGACTCAATTGGAGCAGTCTTACAACAAAAACAAAATGGCTTGGAAAAACCAATATCCTTTTTCTCAGTGAAATTAAAGACAGCACAGCGGAAATACAGCACCTTCTCAAGGGAGTTACTGGCATTTTACTTGTCAATAAGGCACTTTCGTCACTTACCGTTTTCACTGATCACAAACCACTCACTTACGCCTTACATGTAAATACCGAGAAATATACGCCCAGAGATACTCGACAACTGGACTATATCTCGCAATTTACCTCGGATATCCAATACATAAAAGGCTCAGACAATATTGTGGCAGACACACTCTCACGCCCCACAATACAGTCTATTGATTCGGTAGATCTCACCTTCGAGCTCATTGCAGATGAGCAACGAAAAGATGCCACATTAGACAAACTAAAGGACACTTCCCTACAGCTGAAGGAATACCCTGTCCCATTTGGAACAAAAACAATACTTTGCGATGTCAAAACAGGTCACTCAAGACCTTATATACCACCATCACTTAGAAAAAGGTTATTTACACATTTCCACAACCTTTCACACCCTGGACGCCGAGCAACCACAAAATTAATTAGCAACCGTTTTGTTTGGCCCAATATGCACACTGACATAAAAAACTGGACTCAAACCTGCTTGAGTTGTCAGAAGAGCAAAACAAACAGACACACAAAGTCTCCTCCAGGACAATTCAAAAAACCAGATGGTAGGTTCACAAACCTACACATCGATATTGTCGGACCATTGCCAATAGCAAATGACTGTCAATATATACTCACTATCATTGACAGATTTACAAGATGGTCTGTTGCCGTCCCACTTAGAGATATATCAGCAGAGACTATCTCTAAAACCATATTACGAGAATGGATCTCAGTCTTTGGTTGTCCTTCAGTAATAACAACAGACAGAGGCCCCCAATTTCAATCAACGCTTTTCGATGAGTTTACAAAGTTATTGGGAGTCAAACATATAAAAACAACAGCATATCACCCCTGCGCAAATGGATTAATTGAAAGATTCCATAGACAACTTAAAACAGCTTTAACAGCTAACAACAACTCCAAAACATGGTTTGATAATTTGCCTCTTGTTTTATTATCAATAAGGAATGTTATCAAAGAAGATCTGGGATGTACAGCTTCCGAAATGGTTTTTGGAACATCCTTAACACTGCCAGGTCAATTTTGTGAAAAAAACATTTCTTTACAACCTACAACAACATTTGTCAAAAATTTTAAACAGAAAATGAACGATTTAGTTTACACACCCACAAGAACACAAACGAAAGAACTTTACACACCAAAAGACCTTCACGACTGTAAATACGTTTTTATTCGAAATGATGCAGTCAAAAAACCCTTATGTCCTACTTACTCCGGACCTTTCCAGGTAGTTGAACGACACCCCAAATATTTTAAGCTTGCCATAAAAGGCAAATTTGATACTGTCTCCATAGACAGACTAAAACCGGCGTACTTGGACTTACCAATAACGGAAAGTACGACCGAACAACCTACACCTACAAAAACCACATTATCCAAACCAACCTCCACACCGACAAATACACCTGCAAACATCACCACAAAATCTGGAAGAAAGGTACATTGGCCGAAAAATTTTAAGACTTATATTACATATTCATAAATACTTTCAATATTTATCAATCTGCGGGGGGGGTATATAGGATACACATTTCTTCTAGTCTTAAAATAAGCAATAAAAACATACTTAAGAACATTCTAGAAATTTAGGATCAAACCCGCATTAGCATTTGAATTACATTTTTATATTTTTCAACCAATCAGCTAAAAACATGGAATAGAACATTCTAGAAAATTAGGATCGGAAGTGAACTAACAGAAAATATTTAGGCTCGAAAATAAAATAGTAAAATACAAATCTGATTGGTCAATAAATGCCTACGCGCAAAAATTTTAGGACGATTCTTTGATCCACCTGTAGGAAGCCAGACACACAAGACACAAGCTTACACAAAAACGAAGACACAGACGAACTCAAGCCACTAAGCCAGTAGCCGATACTATGTCCAACAAATTCCTTTCCTACCTCAACTAAAGTTCATGACCTCTTTTCAAATGGCCGAGAATGACATTCAAAAGAAAAACCCGACAAACTTTCTTTCATCAACGCGACACGCTGTCGCCATAATCATAAAACCCGCTATAAACTCAATGTAAGTAAGAACGACTTATTTACGGACTCTGATAACATGAACATACACACATCTTTCAACAAATTTATTCTCTTCTTCAAACTTTATTTTCCAAAAGGCCATTTACACATCATGTATTTTGTTTTTCATATTCTGTTATATGCATATTAAATTGTTTGTTATTTAATGTTCGTTATGTTCTATTCCATTTCTTTTGCGCGATTGTAATGTTTTGTGTTGTATTTGTGGTGGGAATAATTTAGAGAGCAATCTACTGAAATAACCAAATTACATACTCCCCCCACAGTATCGTCTACTGTTTATCCAAAATTTCTTAGAGCTGTTAAAATGGTTTCTGTCCTTATTACGCAGTCCGTCACGCTTTCGTTACTATCCTTTTTGAGAGAAGTAAATTGGGTGTACAACGAGATAACTCTCGACTTTCCTTTTCCTGTGTAGTGTCCGCTTAATATGCTGAGGGATTTTCTTCCGTTGTCTGCGGTTTCTCTCATTATTAATGCCAAGCTTTTGCCATCTAGGAATTGTACAAGTTCCGCAGAGCCTTCTTCGTTACCCTTGTTATCTCCGTCTTTTCAGTGAGCTTTATGCCTAAGAGGGCGTCTTTTAGGCCGGGTGACCGTAGGTGGCCTAAGAACTTAGTTTCCCAAATTTCGTATTTTTTTCATCTCCGTCGAATAGGTGTCTGCTCCAGTGACTTCCATTATCCCTTCTGGGCCCATAACCTGTTAGAGTTGCCATTCTGCTGTGGAAAAAAAGGATTTGGAATTGACAGACTCGAACAGAAGAAAACAAGACACGTGTGTCAGGTTGAAAGGAGAAAAGGCTTATGGGATAGAAAAAGGGTAAACTAATATTTCTACAAATAAATTCATCCTCTAAAGACATTAGGTTTATTCATCTCTATACATTTTCATACTTTTGGAGTCATTTCCAGTTTTTTCCTGATATATATATATATATATATATATGACCGAAAGAGATCTCTTTCTAATTTATTGTACACACAAAATAATGATTGCAACTAGCGCCCAAGAGAGCATTCACAGGATGTTATCGGTGCTGAGACCTTCTTCAAAATGGAAAAAAGGGTTTCTGCGCCTAGGATCAGTCCATAGCGAAATGTCGATGAAATTTGATAAAAATAATCAAAAGTAATTTTTCGGCCAATCCGTGACCTTCGCGGTAAAACCAAAGAAAACCGAATCTGATCCGATCAGAAGAGAAAACGATATAAAAACAAATTTCTTGACAGCGGGGCCAGATCAAAAGAAGGCAGACGGCAGTCCGCAGACCAGAATTCCAACTGAGAGAGAGAGAGAGAGAGAGAGACAGACAGAGGCAAAACTCGAAACCACGTATCACCCACATTGACTTTCATCTTCTCTGCTTTGAAGGAAGCGACTAACCCGTAAATCACCGAACACCCCTCTCCTCTCCACACCCGTAACATCTGATTGACAGCGTGCGTGTAAGTCCAACAATCCTACTATCATTAAGCATAGGACATTTTTCTACTTTTTAATTCCATATCAACACGTTTTTACAAAACCAGCAATTTGAACTTTTTACTCATTTGTTTCCAATACAATTGTTAAAAAATTTACGTGCCTTCGTATTCTTTGTCTTTGCAACTGTGCTTATTTCTTTCCTTGCAACCGTACGCTGATATATATATATATATATATATATATATATATATATATATATATATATATATATATATATATATATATATAATTTCCAAAGCTTTTTGCTTAGATGTGGCACGAGGGCGCATGAAGAGGGCACCCAATGAGACTCGAGCTCACTCGTGGAGGTTTGTTAGTCTAGCTTGCTAACCATTATATATATTTATTATTTTTGTGTGTCAAATTGTTACCTCTAATCTTTACATTTATATTTCATCTATATTCTAATAAGTTCACTTTAACTAAAATGAATGACATCTGCATAATTATCAATAGTAATAATTGCAAATCTACATTGGTAATAATACCTTCACAACTTCTTATATTGGTAACTATCAATACTGACACCAAGCTAACACTGTTTTCATATTTGTGAAGGAATGAGTACTTCTCTAAGATGTAAATCTGAGTGCCAGTTCCACAATATACAACATCAATTTGTACAAACAAACGTAGACGAAAGAAAATTGACAAAAAGAAGAATGTTAAAAAACAAACAATTTTACGTTATCTCGACTGGATAAATAACAAATAAAAAGGTAGTAATGTTCACAAAATTTGTATTATGTATAGAGGTGTGTGTTTGTATGTCAAAGCAAGAATATAGTTTGTCAAGAATAAAAGAGAGAGAGGTCAATTCGTACTTACACACATGTGTATGTGTGCGGTTATATATGAGTTCTGCTATGTCTAAGTCACTTAATCTATTGGTCCTTTAAGCCCACTGTTGGCGTGTTAGTGTATTTGAGTATACGTAGCTAAATGAGAGAATTGATTTTTGAGTGAATATACAGTTAATGCCAATAATGACTGAGCTTTTTTTAAAATGTATTTAAATTGTGTTACATTTTGAAGTGCTGCTCATTATCACCCTGCAAAAATACAACATTACTTTCTGAAGTAACGAATATTTTTAAAGATATATATGAAAATGTGAGCTGAAATAAAGCATTGTACTTTTCCCTTCTTCATTACAGATTGTTAGACTCACAAGCAGCACTGTGAACATTCCTGAACGGCAATATTCCACAGCGACCCATGAGCTTGTCTTCCGAGCTTATCTTCCAGCACTTGGTTATACGAGTTACCGTGTGAAAAAGACCAATAAACGTAAGAACCTTTTATATAATACAAATGTCTATGTTATTTACAAAGCTTTGCTTAGTTGTGGCACAAAACTATAAGAATAGAGCACTCTGTGCGACTCGAACTCAGAAATAATGGTCTGCCAGCCTAAATCGCTAACCATTACACCACCCAAGACTTCTGCAACTATCAATATCATCTCTGATATAATAAGGAGAAATTATTAAACAAATACAGCAAAACTGGCAAAATCGAGAATTTTTTTAATCTTTTCTTATTCATTTATTTTTATTCTATAATCCACTGGAACGGCAAAATCTACAAGATGACAAGTTTTTTTTCTTTTTATAAATCAACACAAAGTCTGGTGTTCTGCACAGAATTTTGGTCATCCGTTTTATATCTCAAAGTCCGGCAGAAATTTATAGATCTCATTTTTACGACAAATTATTGTTTGTGCATATACCATTTGTTTGTATGGTGAAGTTTTAATCTCTTGCACAATTTCCAGTGATCACCTTTCCTACCCAACCATGCCGACTCTTGATTTTTTTTTAATGTCAGTTTGTTGCATTCGCTTATTATGTGATACACTATCTTATTTCTGTTGTCACATAACTTTACACTTGCTATTCTTTTCCGTATTGTCAATTTTTGCTTTAATATAGATTATTCTTATGGCATTATTGTTACCCTTTGAGAGTTTTTAGCTAATGCTCTTTCACTGGAGTCTGACTGATAGTAAGTCTCCTCAAGCTACCAGGACTCTTCTCAGTATTCTGGCCAATCTCAATAATGCAGTAGTTTAAATGAATTCCTCTCGTCCTTTTATTTTCAAGTCCTCCTGTCCCTTTATTAATCCTTTGGTGACTGTACCAAGAGCACCAATTATAATTGGTATAAACATCACTTTTATGTGCCACAGTTTTTTCACTTCCCTTTCAAGGTCGAGGTATATATCTTTCTTTTCCCTTTCTTTCAATTTTACTTTGTGGTTAGCCAGGACAGCAAAGTCCACAATTTTGCAAGCTTATTATTATTATTATTATTATTTACTCGTTAGAGTTTTTCACATAGCATTAGCTGATGGTCTTGCACTGGAGTGACAGCAAGTCTCCTCAAGTCTTCAGGACTCTTCTCAGTATTTTGCCGTTCTCAATAATGTAGTAGTTTGGATGGTCTCCACCTGTCCGCCAACTTCCAAGTCCTCAAGTCCCTTTAGTAATTCTTTAGTGACTGTTCCAAACGCACCAATTACAATTGGTATGATTGTCACCTGCATGTTCCATTGTTTTTTCAATTCCCTTGCAAGGTCGAGGTACTTATCCTTCTATTCACATTCTTTCAGTTTTATTCTGTGGTCAGCCAAGACAGTAAGGTCGACAATTTTGCAAGTTCTCTTTTTTTGTTGATTATCATAAAGTCTTGTCTTCTGGCCGAGATTAGGTGATCTGTTTGTATGTCAAAGTCTCATAGGAATTTGTGTGTGTTATTTTCTAGGACAGGTGCTGGGTTGTGCATATACCATTTGTTCGTATGGTCAAATCTAAATTTCTTGCACATCTAGTGGTTCACCTTGCCGACCCAGTCGTATCTAGTCTTATATTCCTTCAGCGCTAATTTGCTTCGTTCGCTTATTATGTGATTGATGGTTTCATCTCTGTCTCCGCATAGCCTACATTTGCTATTTTGTTGCGTCCTATCTATTCTCGCCTTGATATGATCGGTTCTTACGGCGTTGTTTTGTGCTGCTATTAGGGGAGATTCTGTTTCTCTCTTAAAGTTTCCTTTTCTTAGCCATGTCCAGGTTTTGTCGTGTGAGATGTTGTTTATTAGTCGTTTAAAACGCCCATAGAGTTGTTTTCCTTCCCATTTTCGTTTCCTAGTTATTGTCATTCTGTTGTCTATCGTGTTATCAGTAGCCTTTCTGATGGCTGTAATGAGGAGGTGCCCGAGGTGTAATGGTTATCGTCGCAGGATGTGGACACGACGACACGAGTTCAAATCCTGGACGAGCCTGATTTAATTTCACATAGCACTAATACCCTTAGGAAAGGTATGAATCCAATTATTCTCCCTCCAGCTATGGGTAAATAGTAGGGCAGACTAGGTTCTTCAGCCTTGGTGAGGCGGCTAGTCTAGGAGAAGGAAAACTCTGAATTCAAACCTGTTAAACTCCGCTGAAAAATTGACCTTGTGTCATATCCTGCCCGAGCGGAGGGGTTGGTAAATAGGTAATGAGTCTTCCATCGTGTTTTTGTATATAGTCTTCGAGTCGTTGTATCGATGTGTCAACGCTGTCTTCAATGCTGGTAAGTCCTCTTCCTCTCTCTTTACTTGATACATATAGTCAGTAAACGTTGTCTCTGGGATGTAATGCCTTATGCATGATCATAAGTTTTCTTGTTCTTTGGTCTATTTGTTTAAGTTCATCTCTGGTCCACTTGAGAAAGGGTCCCGAATATCTAACGAGTGGTATAGCCCAGGTATTTATTCCTTTGATAAGGTTTCGGCTAGAGAGTTTTGTCTCGAGTAGTTTTCTAGTTCTCCTGAGATATTCTTTTTGAATTTTGTTTTTCATTTCCACTTGTTTGATAGTGTCAGCCTCCAAGATGCCCAAATATTTATAGGTTTTCGTTTTCTGCGATCGTTCTAGTCTTGTCTTGATTTTGTAGTTCCATTCTGTCAGTTAGATGTCGTTTTCCACTTTTCATTACAAGCATGGCACATTTTTCTATTATCATCATTATTATTATTGTTTAACTTTCAGCTTTTCTTTCAGTTTCTTACAACCTTTCAACAGATCTTTACCCAAGATCTAGCTAGAGGGAAGTTAGTGATTATGTCTTATATGTATTCATGTTTTTTGTTGCCTCTTTTATGAAATATTTTTCTATTACATTGATAGTACTCTCCTAAGGAGATGGGCAGTTTCGCAAAGTGCAATTTTTGTATTTCACATTGTCTGGGACTACCAGATATTTTGTTAGTGTGTTTATATATCTCTTTCTTGATCATACCCCTTGCTCCTTCTATTACTGGCATTACTGGTAGTTTTAAGGTGCCACACTTTTTCAATTTCTATTTCCAAGTCTTTGAATTTACTTATTTTGTTATATTCTTTGACTGATGTGTTATTATCTATTGGCACTGATCTATCATTTAGAAGAAACGTTTTTCTTTTATAGTCCTTTTAACCACCATATCCGCTATATAGCTCTTTATTTTTCAACTAGTTTGGATAGCAAAGGCCCTGAAAATAGTAGCTCCTTTATCATCTTTTGTGAGTGGATAAGCAGTTCCACATTGTGCAATTTTCTAAAAATCTCTTGTAAAAATCTTCTTAATTTATTTTTCAGTACCTTTCTTAATTCTTCCTCGTGATTCAATTAGTATAACAGTAATTTTAAGGTGGCACATTTTTCAATTACAAAATATTTTCATATTCACTGATTTTTTAAAAAATTCTTAAACATATTTTTATCTGGTGCCTCTATCATATCTATAAGAAGGCAATTTTCTTTTTTTTTTTTTTGCTTGTGTTCATAAATCCCTATGTCTGGTCAATTAGTTTCCTCAAATTATTATTATTATTATTATTATTATTATTATTATTATTCCTTGCGAGTTTTTCATACCAGCTTTTTAGCTGATGGTTTTTCACTGGAGTTTTGATGAAAGCAAGTTTTCTCAGATTTACAGAACTCTTCTAAGTATTCTGGCAAACCTCAATGATGCTCGTCCTCCAATTTCTAACTCCTTCATCTCCCTTACCAAGCTTTTATGGATCGTTCCAAGTGTACCATTTACAATTGGTATCACCATCACCTTCATGTTCCATAGCTTTTTTTGTTTCTCTAGCAAGGTTCAAGTACTTGTCTCTCCCTTCGCCACCCTTGACTTACACCCTGTGGTCCGCCCGAACCTCAATGTCCACCAAAAGGCAAGCTATTATTATCATTATTATTAATAACATTTTTACTACTATTATTATAATGAAGAGTCCCCCCCACTAGCATCAGCTGATAGTTTTTCACTAGAGTTTGAGTGACAGCAAGTCCCCCTAGGATTCATCTCTGTTTTCTGGCTGCAGATTCGATGGTCTCTTTTTGTTCTCTTATTTCCAAGTCTTCCAATCTCTTTACCACTCGTTTAGGAATTGTTCCAAGTGCACCAATTGCAATTATTATCACCGCCATCTTCATGTTCCATAGTTTTTTCAGCTTTCTACCAAGGTTCAGGTATTTATCTCTCTTTTCACTTTCTTTTGATTTCATTCTGTCGTTTGCTGAGACGGCAAAGTTCACTATTTGACAGGTTCTCTTTTTTTTTTTTGTTGACTGTCACAAAGTCTGGTCGTCTGGCCGAGATTAGGATATCTGTTTCGATCTCAAAATTCCAGAGGAGTTCGTGTGTCTCATTCTATAGGACGGATTCTGGGTTGTGCAAATACCAAATTTCTTGCACAATTGTCAGTGGAACACCTTCTCCACCAAGTCGTGTCAAGTCTTATACTCTTTTTGTGCCAATTTGCCGCATTTTTCTACTTCTTCCTCTTCGTCGTCTTCTTCTTCTTCTTCTTCTTCTTCTTCTTCTTCTTCTTCTTCTTCTTCTTCTTATTATTATTATTATTATTATTATTATTATTATTGCTGTTGTTACTCCTTGAGAGTTTTCTCCATCAGCGTAGGCTAATGGTCTTTCACTGGATTTCGAGTGACAGTAAGTCTCCTCAAGTCTCCAGGACTCTTCTTAGTATTTTGGCCGATCTCGATAATGCAGTCGTTTCGATGGTCGCCATTTGCCCTGTTATTTCCAAGTCCTTCACTCCTTGTATCAATCTTTTGGTGACTGTACCAAGAGCACCAATTACAATTAGCATAATCGTCACTTACATGTTCCACATTTTTTAAACCCCTTTTAAGAGCCATGTACTTATCTTTCTTTTTACTTTCTTTCAATTTACTCAGTGGTTTGCCGGGACAGCAAAATTCACAATTCTGCAAGCTCTCTCTCTCTCTCTCTCCCTCTCTCTCTCTCTCTCTCTCTCTCTCTCTTTTATTATCATAAGGTCTCGTCGTCTAGCCGAGATTAGGTGATCCGTTTGTATTTCATAATCCCAGAGGAGTTTGTGTGTCTCATTTATATCCAGGACAGATGCTGAGTTGTGCATATACCATCTGTTCGTTTGGTAAAATTTAAATTATTATTAGATTTATTATTATTTAAATTTATTGTTTTTATTATTACTTACTCCTTTAGAGTTTTTTTACATCAGTGTTAGCTGATGGTTTTTCACTGGAGTCTGAGTGACAGTAAGTCTTCTCAGGTCTCCAGGAATCGTCTCAGGATTCTGGCCATTCTCAGCAATGCTGTCATTTGGATAGTCTCTACCCGTTCGCCAACTTCCAAGTCTTCCAGACCCTTTAATAATCCTTTAGTTATTGTGCCTAAAGCTTATCCTTCTTTTCACTTTCCTTCAGATTTATTCTGTGGTCTGCCGGGACAGCAAAGTCGACAATTTTGCAAGTTCTCTTTTTTTTGTTGATTATTATAAGGTCTGATCTTCTGGCCGGGATTAGGTGATCTGTTTGTATGTCAAAGTCCCATAGGAGTTTATTCGTGTCATTTTCTGGGACAGATGCTGAGTTTTGCATATACCATTTGTTAGTATGGTTTAATTTCTTGAGCATTTCACAGCGGATCACCATGCCGACCCAGTCGTGTCTCGTCTAATACTCCTTCCGTGCTAATTTGCAGCATTCACTTATTATGTGATTGATCGTTTCGTCTCTACTACTATTTTACTTTCCTTTACTTTGAAGTAATCCCTATTTGAATAGTATTAATCCTGCTGTTCTATCTACAAGATACTGAGAATGAAGTGCTTTGTCATGTTACCCAGAAAGTTAAGAGTTAACACTTTCAGTATCAAAAGACGTTAGTTAACGTTTTTGATACCTTATCACTAAGTAACAAATGACTTAGTACTTTCTCCTTGGTTAGGCACCGAGTCAAGTAAGAGTAAAACTCTGAATTCAAATTCTACTGAGAAACTGTCCTTATCTTACATCCTGCCTGTGGCAGAGATTTTGGGCAAATATGTACTCCCAGGTCCACTGTGACCCATAGTGATAGTACCTGTTTGGGTCTTATCTATGGTCCTATATATCTGTTTGAGATTATGAAGATTATGAAAATATTTTTGTTTACCATATATAATCAAAGATCATAATTGTTAAATTGACTTCTGCATGAAATAACCCCCAAAATATGTTTATATAACATAAAACCAACCAGCAATAACAACAACAACAAACCTTGCAAGCCGACTATATTAAGAGAACAGCAATGATTAATAGAGTTCAAAATATTTTAGCTTTAATTTCAAAATTAGATTTTTACTCTTTTGGGTCTCTTGATTCTTTGGACCCTCAAAAACTGCCCACTTGCTTGATCACTCACTCTGCCATTGCTCAGAATGAGACAAAAATACTTCCCACATTTTAAGCTTTCACCTGTATGATGCAAGTGAACTTAGGCAAGTGGCAATGGTAGCTCCATCTACTTAACGTCTTACAATTCTTTTTTAGATATCAGTTATGATTATAGCTTGGACTGGTGCACACTATGAATTTACTGTTGAAACATTTTTTTAAACTGATGAATCTGTAATTGCTACAAAGAGAGCTTTTCATGCCCATTTCCTGTTACATCAGAATGATGCTGTTCTGGATAGAAAATTGAATCTGCTATGGGTTGAAAATTTCCAAACCACTGCATCATTTCAACATGATATGAAATGAACATGTAAGGGTTATTGGTCCCTTAACTCATCCCATTCTCTAGTAATATTTATAATCTTAAAAAATGTTTGTTTCTAAAACTTCACATCTCAGAAAATATTATGCAATCTATTGGGGTATTATTTTTCAGTACTATGAATATATAAAACGTGTTAAATAGTAGATTGAATGAATCTTTTGGGGGCATGTAATGTTGATAAGTTTTAAAAGATTATAACCATTAAATTATCACCTAGTATAACTGATGGGTGATGACACCAAGATCAGTTGAAATCTTGGATGATATTGGATAATCTCAGTCACATAATTAAGTGATTCTAGAAATAAGATTGATTCAAACATTAATCAGTCAGTAGAAAGACTACCAAAGTGCTTGATGATTTTCTTCTCTGGCTTCCCAGGCACACAAACAGTTAGTGTAATGTATATAAAAGTCATTAATGAATAAATATGTACACAAAAAACAGCCTTTGTTGTTCATCTCAACAAAATCTTAAAACAGCATGAGGACATGAGAACAAAATGGTAACAAGAGAGACTATATAAAGAGAGAGATTACAAAAAAAGCCAGTGACAAGAGAGACTACATGAAGAGAGAGAAACAAAAGCCAGTGACAATAGAAACTACATGAAGAGAGAGAGATGAAAGCCAGTGACAATAGAGACTACATAAAGAGAGAGAGATGAAAGCCAGTGACAAGAGAGACTACATGAAGAGAGAGAGACAAAAGCCAGTGACAAGAGATGACAAATAGAGGAGATAAGCAATAGTAGAAAGAAGAGAAAATTGAACGATAAAACAGCAAAGATTTGCAGTGTTAATTCTTTTGAGATCACTTCAAAAATGAGGTTTTTGTTACATTTGCATTTTAGTGGTTACGGCCCTTGGGCACTGTCTAACTGTTCAATAGCTCAGTTTACCTCTTTCTTTCATCTTCAAGGTAGATAAGATTACCAAATTAATTTTAGCAATATTGATATTTGTGATTTGACTTCTTACCATTGTTTACTGACTGCTGTTATTCTTAATGGAACTTTTTATTTTAACTTGTAAATATAATACACATTTTTATATGACAATTTTATGATTTAAGATGCATTTCTTCTCTCTTTATCAGTACCAGGATCACAGATGTCTGTTGAGTCAAAACTAAGCCCTGTAAACAAAATAATTTCGAATGATGTAAGTTCATTTGCATTTGATTTGGGATTCCTAAAACATTTTTTTGGCAATTTTTTTAAATCACATAAATCAAGTATATCATTAACATATGGATTCAAGGATATCATTTATATGAAATACATCAACTATATTATTCAAGTATATACTGAAGTATATATTCATGTTGTATCATTCAAATATATAATTTATATGAAATATATCAAGTATATTATTCGAATAGAAAGAATATGACATATTTAACTTAATTTCTTTAAGTCCATTTACATTCCCAACTCTCTGCATTCATATGCATACACGTATACACACACATGACTGCACAAGCACACACACACACACACACACACACGTATACATGTACACATTCATATATGCACACATACAAACACATATGCACGCACGTACACACACATGAGCACATGCATCCACACACACATTTCCAAAACAGACAAAATGTTTTCAAAAACAATTTTATTGCTTTAACATTAACTTAATGACTCTTGACCCTTACAAAATTGTGCCAGCTCTCTTTACGGTTATTTTCATCTAAACTAAAAATATCAAGACTTTATTATTTCTAGTAGAACATTATTCAACCAAAATGAATAATATTCAGTACAATCTATTACCAAACTCTACAGTTTGAATCTATCAAATCCAAAAATATGAATATTGTGCAGACCCAAAATAAATACACTTTTTATATAGTGATACAATGGGGGTGGGGTTACAGAGGTGTTACAATTTAGTTTTAACTTCTTTGTTTTAATGCCATAGAGTTTGTTAATAAATAATTTCTTCTGATATTTATTTTCATTTTATTCCACAAGAAGAAATAAAATCCGGGTATTTTGAGTTTAGAAAGAAATGAACTTATTATAAAAAATTCGTTAGGAGTGATACTCTATTTACAAAATTTAGTCTGGCACATTGTCATTTATTTATGAGTGATACTTTATTAAGGATCTCATGTTTTGGCAACAAGAATAAAAAAAAAACATGCTTTCTTATACATTGTTTCATTAACATTCAAATTTTAAGACTTTTTTTTTATACTTTGTTTCATATGTTAATATCTTTTATCAGTTTATTGAAATGGAATTTAACCCGTGGAGTGGTCTGCCAAACCGATTGACTAACAAGCACAAAGATATTACAGTCACATTCCAACAAAATCTAATGTACTACAAATCAGCTTTGAACTATGACCAACCATCAGGACCCTACATTTTCAGACCGGAGGGAAATACAGCACACTCTTTCCGCAGCAATGCATCTGATGTCACCATCTTCAGAGTAAGTGACAAAAGCTTGCTTCTTTTTATGGTTGGTTGTTTGTGTTTTATGGCATATCAACCTTTTGTGTTATTTAATGCCAAATCTTGTTTATATATTTATACTAAATGTAAATGATTTGTAAAAAAAATAGTTTTAAATGAGCCAGAGCATTTTGTTTGCACACAGTTAAATGATTTTAAGTATTGCTATCAAGCAGTAATAGTTTTATTTGCACACATTTAAATGGTTATAAGTATTGCCCTGCTGTACTAATTCAATTTAACAGCAGTCATTTGTTTGCACACTGTTAAATGGTTTAAGGTATAGAAAATTATTAATATTTTTATTTGACCCATAAGAGGGACCCTAATAGGTTTTACCACTCTAGATCAGAGGGGACCTGGGGGTAATGGCAATGAAGAGGTATTCAACATTCCTCAAAGCTTTGAGACTGGAGCCTCGCCATCAAATGTTTTCTTATCATCCCCAGGACACTCATTGAGGAAGAGGTCTTATCCCTCTGCAGAGATACAGTCAATGTATTCTACCCTCCCAGCTAACTAGGATTTTTTTTCTTTTATGGTTCTTGTAAATTTTAATCTTTGTTATTACTGAACATTACCTTTATACAATAAATAATTATCCCACTTACATTATTAACATAACACATGATGGTTCAGAAATCCATTCTTGACCTCTTTTTGCCTCTGTTCTTTGAACAGCAGAAACAACATCTCTGACACCACCAGGAAATGTTAAAGCCATACACCTTTATTACATACACTCATAAAGTAAGCTTTTTGTACCCCTTTTATATACTGCTTGTTCATGGAACTATATACTCCTTGTTAGAGGAGCTTAGAATATACAGAGGAGCAAGACTCTCCCTAAAAAAAGTGTATCCTGTACATTCAATGATGAGGTTCAAATTCTGGAGCTTTGAGAAGTGTGGTGTCACCTTTTCATTGCTATTATTGCCTGGTCCACTCTGACCCCGAATGGTGGTACCTTTTAAGGTCCCATCTATGGGTTAAAAAGATCTAGTTAAAAATCATTCATATCTGATATGACCATGTGTCTTGAAACTTTACAGCAAATGATACATGGAATCACTTGGTCTCAAAGGAAGTATGTCCTGTTCACATTTTGCATGAGACATCATGTGATTGATGTACCCAGTTTTAGAGAGAACACAGTCACAAATATTACTCCTCTAAAATGGCTCCTGGACCTAAGAGTCTGACATTGATCGCTTCCTCAGTAGTTGCTTTGACCATTCTTGACTTTTATGGCTTTCTCTGCTCAGATCTTCCCAGCCCAGAATATCAATCTTCAGTGATTTAAGAAGATCCTTGATGTTGTCTTTATAGCATTTCCATGCCTTGTGCACTTGCCATGTAAAAGCTCACCATAGAACAGACATTTGGGGGGCTTTTAAACTACTATATGAATGATGTGTCGGGCCCAGCACATTTGATTTGCCATGATCAGAGATTCTTGGCATGCACATTCAACCATGCTCAAAATTTCAGTATCTGGTGTCTTGCTTCGCCCTTTCACATCCATTATTCACATTATACATTTTTGATGAAAATATTCCAAGTCTAATGTAACATGGTCATGTGCTCCAAATGAATATATCTTGCATTGGCAAAAAATAAATGTCTGTTGTGCCATCACCCAAATGAATGCTTATAGAGGATCAGTGCTGGATTGCTATGTTGTTGAGGCTATTCGTTTGCTAGGGAGAAAAGAGCACAAAACTCAACTTGACTTCTTGTTATTATATGACCTTTTGTTATTTTATTCTGTCTGAGGCTGTAGAAGCAAGAAGAAATATATAGTTGGACACCATGTGGTGGCTTCTTCCCAATTCAAAAGGGACAGTCTCATTTCAAGCATTCATACCCCATCCACCAAATGAGAAAACAGATAGAGTTTATGGATAAAACAGAGGGAGAAGGAATCATGAAATGTCATGACAAATACACTAAGGCTTGCAGAAGACCCCACCACAACTTGAGTAAGTGACATTCTTCTGTAACCCATCACCACTCGGTGATCTGGTCCCAGACTGCTAGATTAAGTGTATCATATTACCACAGCTTAGTGGAAGAGAGATTGAATTCTGTTAGCTCATCTTTCTGTTTGCTGCTTGATTCTTTTGATAAACCATTTGCTTATAATGCTACACTAAAATGCCGGCAGGGAACTGTCCATACATACATGCATTCATATTATATTCTCCCGGTGTAATATTTATTATCGTTGGAAATGGAGACAGCAACTCAAGTTCAAATCCTGAACAAGACTGCATTTCACATAGCACTAATACTTTTGAAAAAGGTATGAATTCAACTATTCTCTTTCTAACTATGAGTAAATAGTAGGACAGAGTGTCCTTTTTAACCTTGGTATGGTGACCAGTCAAGGAGAAGGAAAAAAATGAATTCAAACCTGTTAAATTCCCCTTAAAACATTGGCCTTGAGTCACATCCTGCCTATGTGGTACGGTTGGTACATAGATAAATACATAAATACATCTGTATTAGGAGGAATCATTGCGTGTGTCAGCTTAGCATACATATTTTTCTATACAGGATTTTTGAAAATAAAATGTTTTCAGTTTCCAAGATAACAGAACCAATTTCAATTTTCAATTTCAGTTTTCAATTTTATGATGACTTTAAAAAAAATTGAATTACTTTTTAAAATTCCAATATGCCAACAAAGTACAATCTTTGAAAAATAAACCTATGAAAGATAAAATGCAATTTTGAACTCAACAAATTCCTTTACCTAAGCTATGAAGCAGATGATATTCCACAGAAACTGCTTCAGACTACATAGATGATCTAGCACTTCTTGCATATACACCAGCTCAAAGTGAATTTTTGCTGCATAACCTGAAGCAAGCAGTAAGAGTTATTGGTCTCTACATGAATTCATATAAAACAGAGTTCATGTTTTAATTAAGATGATGCCATTTCTTCGTTTAATAACAGTAGAATCCCACCCCCACCCCATAGAATCGAAAATTAACATGCTGGATTGCAACATTGTTGTAAGCAAGTTCAATCTTCAGTTGTGCTATTACATCTATTTTTACACTATTACCATTGGCAGACGATATAAACCGCCTTATCTTTCCATCAATGATTTAAGTTGTACCAGTATTGTTCTTCTACAAGGATGGCTTTAGCATTAAATAACCCATGAAGATTGATATGCCATTAAAACAAAGAAACCAAACCCTTTTTAAATGGCAAGCCTCTGAAAATATTCAACAAGTTCAGATACCTTGGCAGCAATATCTCATCTACTGATAGCAGTGTCAACATAGTTATTGGTAACCTGGACTGCTGTTGATAAGTTATTAGCCATATGAAAATCTGATAAAATAAAATATGAATTCCCCCAAACTGTAGCTATATTAGTACTATTGTATAGTTACACCCCTTGGGTTCTAACAAAAAATGTTTAGAGAAAATGCTAAATTGGAACTTCACAAGAATGATGTTTGTCATTGTTTACAAATGCTTCAAAAGAACAGAAGTTGTGTATGGCTACTAACTTCTTTTCTCACAAATTATTCAAAAAAGTTGAGTAAGACATGTTGACCACTGCTTGGGAAGTTAGGACAAACTCATAAGTGACATTTTTCTATGGACTCCTACACAAGGACACACCAGTGTTGGCTGACCAGTAAAAACTTACATTCATCAGCTCTGTGCAGACACTGAATGCTGTCTTGGCGACTTGCCAAGGACAATTCCTTTTAGTGGTTGATAGCAAGAGAGATTCAATGGAATATGTACTATTGGCAAGCCTTGATAATAATGATTTAATTGATAAGAAGCGGTCTTTTAGAAGGTGAACTTGATTATATAAAAATTGTCCTCTTAAAACTTTGTTTATTGCAGGGACCATTGGTTACTGAAGTACACATGCATTATTCCTCATGGGCCAGTCAAGTTTTAAGGTTATACAATGACTCTATGACAGTTGAAATGGAATGGACAGTCGGACCAATACCTCTTGAGTAAGTATACATATATATCGATTGATAGATAGGGAGATATAGATATATTTCAATTAATATTTATTTCTGTTTTATATTTATGTTAATTTTAAACTCTTTTTTATTGCAATGATATTAATGACTCAGGTTTATTTCAGTATAATGTTATCAGAATTGCTTACAACATTTTAAGATTAAACATCGAAGAAAATTTATTTAGATTTTAACCTTTTTAACTTTAACTATTGGAATAAAAGTGGCAAGGCTCATTTTATCCGGCACAAGAGTAGGACACAAAGTAATGATAATTATCTCTAGAAATGGTTGGATTTTTTCTGATTATGTGTTTCCTGATCTTTGGATGAAGTAGGTAAAAAATTAATTGTTATCTGAAAACTGGGGATTGATCTCTCCGTAAGCACCTCCCCATTGCACTAATATAGCTAGTGTCAAGGATGAACCTTTATTTGAGGGAACCAAGCAATTTCTGGAAAGTAGATCATGAAAATGTTGTGTTCTGTTTCATTTGTGACAAATAATATCAATTTGGCTAAAGAGTTGGTTGGTCATTTGATTAAAACTACAAGCAGAAGTGAGCTAAGAAATTTGACAAAATTGATAGACAATAATTAAAGAGATAAAGTTTTGAAATCATTTAAGATCTTTTCAAAATTGTCAGAAATAAATCATATAGATAGATTTGTGTAAAAACAATATTAAAAAGAGTACAGAAAAAAAACTCATGTTTTTGCAGCAGTTCAGTAAGATACAATATTATATATGAAAATATCAAGAAAACATTGAGGTAGAATATACTACTCATATATGTATATATATATATATATATATATATATATATATATATATATATTCTAAAACAAAAACCTACATGTAATCTCTTTAAAGTAATTTTATTTAGTTCTTCCACAGTTATTTTGAAAACATCCATAATCAAATTTTCTTTAAATTACTAATATTTTGTCACCAAAGTTGATTTCCAATATAAATATCTGGTATATGACGCATGTAATTCGATTGTAAGTAGCAAAACTCCAAGTCAAATTGTGTGTCTTCTTTTCATTTAGTTTGATCCTGCCATGTTCTATTAATACTCCAACAAAGACTGGTTTTAGAAGTAAAGTTTTGATTTTTTTTTTGTTCTTTTTTTCAGTCTAATAAATATTAAATTCTTTCATAGGGTTATTCAGAGGTCATAAATAGATTTCTGGTGAAATTCCAGTTTGTGAACATGGGCCCATTGTCTCGTTTGTGATATATTTTGATATGTTGTGATATGTTCACTTCAAATGTCCACAAAACAGCCATTGTGTATTGCTGGAGTTCAGAGACTGTGAAAAACTTTTTTCTCTTTTGGCTAATTATCTTCTGGATTCCAACATATGAATTGGTGCTATTAATCTTTGCAGTAATTATCAAGGAAAGGAAGTGATTACAGAATACCAGACAGGAATACACAACAATGGAGAAATTTATACAGATGCTAACAGCCGACAAATGATGCACAGGCGGTAAGTATGACAAGAATCACTGCAAACACTAACATCATGAATCAACACCCAAAGTCTAAAGTTTCAAAATTTTTTATTTAATTGACAATTCCACTCTACATATCACATATACTGAATATCATACAATGAAATATTCAAATTAAAATTCAACTAATAATCTACATATACTGATATATATATATATATATATATATAGAGAGAGAGAGAGAGAGAGAGAAATTGATAAACAAGGTAATCCAAAAAGAAGAATTTAAAATAAAAGAAATATTATAACGTTTCGGTTCAAATGAACCATCACCAGGACAAGAAAGGATGATATCTAGTGATGTTAAATTACCAATGGATGTTTAATGATTAATATTTCATTATATATTTCTATATATGATTAAATCTTTAATGATTGATGTTTAATGATGTTAAATCAGTGATTTAACATCACTAGATATCATCCTTTCTAGTCCTGATGAAGATGGTTCCTTAGAACCAAAACATCAAAATGCTTAGTTTCTTTTACAATAAATTCTTCTTCTTGGATTCTTCGATTACCTTGTTTATAAATTTTTCTTTATATTCTCAGATTCATTTTCATTATTTACTTCCATATATATATATATATATATATTAGAATTATGGACATTATAGGTTTGTTATCTAAAGTTTCATGTGTTTTATATAATTAGATGGTAATGTGAAAAAGTGGCTGATCATGTGGAGCACTCTTTTTATGTAAAAACTTTTCTTATTTACAATTTTCTATCATTATATATATATATATATATATATATATATATATATATATATATATATATTTATTGATAAGGTATTTTGCAATATTATGAATAAAGAGTGCTCAATATCTCGAAGTTAGAATTGACCAGACAAAAAGCCAGTGGTCGTTGATGACTGCCAGTTTTTCACTAATAGGATGATCAGACCGAGTCTGATGATTACAATGGCAAAATACTTTCGCCACCGAGTGTCACTGATGCAGTGTCTACACTATTCGACAGGTGCCCATGGTGAAATTGTTATAATTGTTGGAAATGGACACGCCGAAACAAGTTCAAATCCTGAACAAGGCTGATTGCATTTTACAAAAAGTATGAATCCAATTATTCAACCTCCACCAATGGGTAAATAGTAGGGCAGACTAAGTTCTTCAGCCTTGGTGAGGCAACTAGTCTAGGAGAAGGAAAACTGAATTCAAACCTGTTAAACACTACTTAAAAAATTGACCTTTTGTCACATCTTGTCCATGTGGAGGGATTGGTAAAATACATACACTATTCTAACTTATGTGTGTGTGTGTGTGTGTGTGTGTGATATCAACCATGAATATCCTGAATATGACATGAAACTGCATCCAGTGGTGAGGGTGAATGTCTGTAACCGTGGAGAGTGTAGAATTAATGTTATTTACCATTATTTTCAAGTACACTCTAACTCAAAGTGGTAGTTCCTGTTAAAGATTGACCTCTGGGTCAAAAAAATCTGAGTTAATGTTAAAAAAATGTGAACACTCTAATAGTACAGTGGCTTTTAAAACATTGACTTTGCAATAAAGTATGAAGTGTTTATTAGTTTAAAAGGTTTGTAAAGATAGATTTTTGTACTGTATAGAATTCAAGTTAAACTGACTTTGGCATGAAATTACACAATAAGGGTTGCCATGTTGTAAAACCAACAAAATAAATCATCATCATCATCATCATCAATTAATGCTGAGTTTCGTGATTCTCTCTCACAGTTTGTACCTATCATCCATCCCTCTCTTGTTCAGTCCTCTAAGAACAATTTTGGATAAAAAGTTAATTCTCTTGTAATCCATCCCTCTCTTGTTCAGTCCTCTAAGAACAATTTTGGATAAAAAGTTTATTCTCTTGTAAACCAAAGAGACCAGAATTAAGTAATTCTACTGGAACATCATACACTCAAAACGGATGTTATTTGGCATTAGGTATCATTATGTTATGTATGTATTTATCAAGCCGTCAGTATGGGCAGGATGTGATACATGGTCAATTTTTAAGCAGAGTTTAACAGGTTTGGATTAAGAGTTTTCCTTCTCCAAGACTGGTTTCCTATCCAAGGCTAAAGAACCCACTCTACCCTACAATATACCCATAGCTGCAGGGAGAATAAGAGGATTCATACCTTTTCCAAGGATATAAGAGCTTTTGTAAATGCAATCAAACTTGTCCAGGATTTTAACTTGTGTTGCCGTGTTCCTATGACGACAACCTTTATACTATGGGCACCTCCATTATGTAATGTACGTTGAGTTCATGGATAAAGCAAATTTCTTCTGGTATTTTAAACATTTCAGCTATAATTATCGGCCATCATGGAATTTTAGGAATACAGAAAACATTGCAGGAAATTATTACCCCATCACAAGCCGAGCTTTCATTAAGGTAAGTCGTCTTTTTCATTCAATTATTCTTTTCATTTTTAATGAATTTCAATTGTTATCTACACATTAAAAGATTATTCTTAATTCACATGCAATATCATTGGTGGTAATATTCTTTGCAATTATTTATTATGCTGTTAAGTATTTTTATTACTGATGACAAGAGTCATTCAATAAAGGGAATTTATCTATCTGCCTACAAGGGTCATTCAGTAAATAAGGTGAATTTATCAATCTGTGTATGAATGTTATTCAACAAAGGGAATTTATCTATCTATCTATCTATAGGAGCCATTCAACAAATAAGGGTGATTTTTTGAAAAAAAAAAAAACAAACAAAAATTTATTTTTCTGAATTTTTTTCCCATAATATCTGCATTGCTTAAGATGGGTTTAGAGCAAAAATAATTTTAATCTCACAAAACTATTTGTTTTGAGGCTATTCAAAAACAAATCAAACAGTGTTCAAACTTTTAACAGAGTTATGTCACCAAATCTTTGGTGGCTGAGAAGTGCAACCAGTATGAAATTTACAGATGAATGTATGCTGTTTATGGAAAAGCATATTTTTTGTAAAAAAAAAATATGACTGTCAAAAAGACAGTCCATGGAATAGAAACCGTCTGATGCTGTGGTAAATAAAAAATTCTGGGCACAGTGGTTACTAAAGAAGGTCATGCTGACAGTCTTATGGGACAGAAAAAGATGCGGTTGATTTCCTTGAAAAAGGAGCAATTGTAAACAGTGCCTTTTGGTGTAGTTCCCATCAAGCTTTTTCTCCTATTGCTTTATTAAAGTTCAGGTGGTGCAACTATACAATAGTACATACATGGCCACAGCTTGGAAAAATTCTTGTTTTATTTTATAGATTTGAATATAATCAATAACCTGTTTAGAGCAGTCTATACCTTTTCGATGTGTATATTTATATCATTTTCAGTAAATGAGATATTGCTGCCAAAGTATGTGAACTGGTCCATTGATGTCAGAGGTTTGTCTAAATGATAAACCAATGAAATTAGTGGATCAGTTAACCAGAGGAGACGGCACCATCTTGTTTAAAACATGTGAATTCTGTTTTATCTGAGTTCATATAGAGGCCAATGCCTCTTGTTCTTTCAATGCCTCTTGATACATCTTGATGCCTCTTGATACATCTTGATGCCTCTTGATATCTATTCCAGATTATGCAGCAGACTTTCAGCCAGTGCAGGTGTATTTGTGTGAAGCAGCAGATCACCTGCATCATTTGCAGTTGTGATAGTTTTTGTGGATAAAATTTGCTTCTTGCCTTTTTTAGTGGGGGATCATTTTCTTTCATTCGATCTATTGGCATTCATAGTTCATAATCTAGGCAGATTATAAATAGAAATGGTCTTTGTGTATTGCCTTGCAAGACTCCAGCAACAGTGTCAAAGAAATCAGTGCCTCCATATGACAAACAAAACATAAGTTTTATGTTTTTGTAAAGTATCATTATGAAGGTAATAGTTTCTTTTGTATTGACAATAATATCAACATATTGGACATGTCTGCTTTTTTCTTATGAATGCAAACATACGTATACATGTTTGGTTAGGACTTACACAAGATAGAAATTTCACCAAATTTATTTGAATGTCTTTTGAAATTTTATAAATCTGATGTTCTTGTCATTTTCAGGATACAAGACGAGATATTCAATTCACCGTTTTTGTTGATAGAGCTGAGGGTGGAGGCAGTATAAATAATGGTTCCATAGAAATTATGGTAAGTAATATTTTGGCTTTTTATAAAATGAAGAAAAAATTGTTTAATAAAAGAAGAAAAAATTTAAACTTTTATTACATAGGCTCTTAGAATATAGATATTGCAATTAAGTATATAGTGTTTATATGTTTAAAATGATTGTGAAGATTCATTTTTGAACCATGTATAATAGGCTATAATTGTTAAACTGAATACAGCATGAAATATAATCAACCAACCTCAATTGATAAAAGAAAAACTAATCATTTGTACATTGAATGAATTTACCCAACCCCTCCAGCTGAATGTGACACAAAGCCAATTTTAATTGCCCAAATAAGAAGAACCCAGTCGGTCCAACTATTTCAATTAAAAAAGCACTTAGCAATGATGAAAAAAGAATAAATGATTTGATGACTGCATTTCAAGTTCCTTTTGAAGAGAAATGAAATTTATTAATAAATTTGTGGACTGAGGCTCAGTGGTAGAGTTTTGACTCTGCATTCTGTGGTTGCTGGTTTGATCTCCAGTGGTGAAGATCATGGTATACATTACTGATGAGATCTAAAAGGTTGAAACAGCTGTCCAGTCTTTCTGTATGTCATGGGCTGGTGTTTGCCAGATTTTCTGGTCATATTAATTCAGTTCACAACTCAATTCCTCAACTTAAAAAAAGAAAATGTACAAATTTGATTTTGTTTCTGAAGAAAGAAAAAATAATTTAATAAAACAACAATTGTAAACACAGATTTGAACTTCATGTTATTTCTTTTCTCTAGACTTTATAAAAATGTAAATATGAATGTACAATGAATAGGATTCCCTAACTTCTCAGCATGAAATAACCCAAGGCAGGTTGACATGCTATTAAAATCAATCAACCTAATATTACAATTATTTCTTTTGTTTCTCTTTTCTCAGCTCTTTCGTCGAGGAACTAAAGATGACATGTTGGGTGTAGGAGAGCCTCTGGATGAAAGAGGAGTGGATGGAGATGCTTTAATTACTCGGGGTAGGTATTTCAGCAAGAAACTTTCCTTGTCAATGAAACAATCTTTGTGCTGAATAGTTTAATGGAAATTCATTCAAAAAAGATTGCTCTCAAAAACATAATCAACTTCTTAAAAACAATTCGCCTCCTATTAAAGATATAGACTATATTACAAACACCTACGACCATCAAGTTTATGCAAACAAAAAGCTTTGACATTAATATATACACACACATACATATCAGAATTTAACACTCAATGACCCTTACGAGGTCAATTTGCCATAAAACCCAACCATCACCAACCTAAACATTTGCATTTACAAATCATATATATAATATATGTGTAAAAAGTCTCTGGCATTAAATAACCTATAGAGGTTGATATGCCATTAAATCCAACCAACCAACCTGAAATTCATTCTTTACTGGTATGCTCATGTGTAAGAGAACATTGCTTATGAGTTCATTCTTATTTCTCTAGCACAGTCCATCATGTCTTGCTTGTCTTGGATGGTTTGGGAGATGAAAGGTAAATGGCCTTACAGCTGCTGTTTTGTAAGGTGCTGCTTCTAGGATTTATTCAAAACAGTATGTAGCATCCTTGTGTAGTTACCGTCTACTTTGTTCTCCAAGGGTTTCATTAAAGTCTAAATGTTGTATCGATTTGGGGATATTAATAATAAGAATGATACATTTACAAATACATATACAAATACAGGCGGACTCTGTCATTTCAGATATGAACAGGTTTATTAATTTCTTGGCAACATGAGGAAAGAGACACAATTCTTAAAAGCCAAAGCTAATCATACTATGCTGACCCCACCCACCATATGCGGCACATCTTGTGGTGTTTAAAATCTCTGCCAGTAGAGATAAAAAAAACTCAACCGCACGCTTCAATGGCAGAAAACTCAACTAACTGTCTTTTCAAGATCCTCAAATTCTCAAGACCATCTCTTCTGGGAATGACATCTTCCTCATTCCATCCCCATTTCCTATCTGGAGGTTTATTATGACATATCATGATTGTCGTTTCCTTTCCGGACCAGCGTAAGACTGCACCATCTAACAATGCACCTAGACTAAGAGACCCAAGTAGTTCAAAGCTTTACCGAACTAAATAAGATATAATTAATGAAAAATGATTAATGTAAAAAAATCATTACCTTAATTATATAACATAAGTTGTGCCGCCATACAGTAGTAATGACATGGCTACAGCTTGGAAGAAATCCCATTTCATTTTATCAAAGAGATCAGGTTCCCATACCTGTCAATACTTTATCAATGCATGTATTGATATTACTTTCAGTAGATGAAATATTGCTACCAAAGTATATAAACTGATCAACTAATTTCAGAAGCTTTCACTTTAACAATTAAAATGTCTAAACTCTATTTTATCTGAGTTTATTGAAAGACCAATGCCTCTTGCTGCTGGCTCCAGGCTATCCATCCAAGATTCAGCTTGGGGAGGAGTATTTGCAAGGAGCTCTAGATCATCTGTGTAGTCTGTATCAGTAATGATTTCTATGGAATAATTTCTGCTTCATCTAATTTTAGTGTGAAATCATTTTCTTTTATTAGATCAATTGATGTTTGCATTGCATAATCTAAGCAGATTATGAATAGAAATGATGTCTATGTATCTTCTTGTAAAACTCCAGCAACTTTGAAATTCTTCTAAACATAAATACATCATTATCTGAAGACAAACAGGACTACTATATCAATAAACTATACTGCCTGATTGTGTCATCATTAAGAAAATAAGAGTTAAATTCATACCTATTATGTTATTCATTTTAAAAATATTTACTTGACAGAAACAATTTACAAAAGAAATCTAATAGTCAGTAAGTAAAAAGTTAATGTTTAAAATTGGCTATCAAGTTTCAATTCCATGTAGAGTTAATTTGTATTAAGCTTTTGAAAAAGACATGGATATCAAGATTTTTAATCATAAAAAGAAGACATTCACATTATCATATGAACTCAAAATTTGTTGAGAACTGAGCTGAGCTCCGATTATAGATTTACCCAGTCCCCTAATGATGTTGATACTCAACTCCTTCAATTCACCAAGAAACACTGACCAAAATATGAGCAGCAAGCATCACAATTCATTCCTTAGATGAAAAAACCACAAATTGATTAAGACAAGTTAGTCAATGAGCCACATTTAAACACAGCAAATATATAGAAAGACTCGTCCTTTAAAACTTGCTCTCAATAAGAGTTGTATAAGACTCTTTGGGCAGTCAACTGGGGCTGTAGAATACACCAATTGCATCTCTGTAGAGGGGTAAGACTCCCTCAATGAGTGTCCTGATATGACACTAAACAATCTGATGGTGAGGTTCCAGTAATGCTGGAGATTTGGGGAATACACAGTACCTCTTCATTGCCATTACTCCCTGGTCCACTTTGGCCTAGAGTGGTAGCACCTGATAGGGTCCTATCTATGGGTCAAATAGAATTAAATTGTATTCTTATGCTAAACTGAATTGCTTGAAATAGAACTATTTACATATATAAAAATTGATTTGACATAAAATAATCTACAATGGTTGATATACCATAAAACGCAACCATCCAAATCATATCATCATCATCATATCGCGCTGGTAGCACGGATATCCCTGACCCTCTCTCGCCACTCCTCCCTATCGTTCATCGCCCTAGGTAGGTCTTCAGGACAACATCCCGTATCCTCACATAGCTGCTGAATGTATATTCGTGCTGGTCGTCCTGCTTTTGCATGGCCATGTATGGGGGTCCATAAGAGTAAATCTCTTATGAGTTCGTCCCTGCTTCTCCAGCAGTGTCCTGCATGTCTGGCTCGTCTAACTTGAATAGTTTTCATGATAGGGGGCAGGTGGCCGTACAGTTGGTGTCTTGTGGGATGTTGCCGCCAGGACTTGTTTAAGATTGCATGTAGCATTCTTGTGTAATTGCCGTCTAGCTTCTTCTCCAGCCGTTTTGTTAGCATCCATGTAGTGCAGCCATATAGCAGTATCAATGTGACCGCTGCCTGGAAGAAACTGCGTTTCATTTTATCGGTTAGGTTTGATTTCCAAATAATCAATAACCTATTGATAGCTGTCCATGCTTTCGCTAACCTCGTTTCGATGTCCTTTTCGGTTGATTCGACGCTGCTTCCTAGGTAAGTGAATTTGTCTACTAGTTTAAGAGGGGTTCCTTCTAGAGTGGAGATGTCCCCCGTTTGATTATAGCACATATATTCCGTTTTGTGTGCATTAACATAGAGGCCTATGCTTGCTGCTGCTCATTCCAAACTATGCAGTAGTGTTTCGGCTTGGTCAGGTATATTTGCCAGTATCGCTATGTCATCGGCGTAGTCGGCGTCGGTAATTGTTGTTGCGGGGTACCTTCTGCTTCTTTTCTTCGTCAGTTTGAAGCCATTCTCTTTGATTTTGTCACTCGATGTTCTAAGTACGTAGTCTAGACAAATGATAAAGAGGTACGGAGCCAGCATGTCCCCTTGTAGTACTCCTGCTACAATGTTGAAGTATTCTGTGTCTCCATCTGGTGATCGTACTTTTACTTTAGTGTTTCTATAGAGAATCGTTATTGCCGCTACGGTTTCTTTAGGTATGCCGTATGCTAGTAGGATTTGTTCCATCTTTCCTCTGTGAATGGAATCGAAAGCCTTGGTAAAGTCAACAAAAATTAATGTCGCTTGTAGGTTTTTTGCCCGTACACCTTCAGGGATTCTACGGATGGTTAATATTTGTGAGGTCGTGGATCTATTTCTTCAGAAGCCATAGGACTTGGCATTAAATAACCCACAGTGGTTGATATGTAATAAAACCCAACCCAAACCATTTGGCCAAGTTCAAGATCCAGAATAGCTGTTAGTGAAAGTAAAACTTGTGTTGCTTCACACAGCTGAAAATAATACTTCTTGAAAATCAATCTTTTCTTCTTGTGAAAATCTTTGGGTTACAAGTTGTATCTTAAAATAGAATTCCTCTTTATTTTAAAAATCTATTTACAGCCCACAATGTTTATGTTTGCAAGAGGTTCAACCAAATCTCACATCTTCATGTTTTCCTGAGATTGATATTCGTTTTTCATCATTCATTTTCATCTCTGCCAGATCATACCACTTCAATTGTTGTTGGTTCATTTATGTCTGCAAGAGAAAAATGCATCTTCTCACGGGCAACTATAGGATATAGGAAACCCACAAAGGAACAATCTACTACCCATGATTTCAACGAAAAGAGTGACAGCTGAAATATCCATTGTAAATAATAAAAGTGATCACTGACATTTATCCAGTGGAATTGTTAATTACTAAACTTAGTTTATTTTGGTACAAGGTCAGTGGTTATCTGTGACTATAGTCAGTTGACCATAACAAGATGCTAGAATTATTATTCACTAAACTTGATTTGGCAAGAGACCAGAAATATGGGAACCCAGTGAGAATCATACTAACGATCAATAATCTACTACTGTAGCTCACTGACCATGATAAGGTGCTGGAGTTGCTATTTGTTAAACTTAGTCTAGTTTGGCACAAGGCCAGAAGTATAGAGCCTCCAAGTGAAAATCAAACTTTTTTATAATCTAATAGTTTAGTGCACTAACCATTACACAATGCAACATGCCTATTTACCCAACAGGGTTAAATGTCTGTTGGGCCATGTTTTAATTCAGTCTGTCTGGTTCTTTTCTGATTTTATGTTGAAGGATTTTCTATTTGCTTAAATTAGTAGCTGTCTGTAATTCAGGAGAGAAAAAAAAAAGAAGAGAACGTAGGAGACAAGCTCTAAATAATTAATAAGTGTTGAATGATTACTTGTTCAGTTATTGTTAATGGAGCCATCAGCACTTTTAAGAGGAGTTTATTAGTTGTTTTATTCAAGTGGAAGAGCCTCTGTCCTAAGTCAAATGATTTCATTGGTGAGATTTTTCAACACATGTCTGTTTTTAAGTGAAAGATTCTGATTGGAGAAATAGAGAAATTTAAAAGAACAGATTCAGTACCTCGGTTGGAAACATCCAATTTTTGTAAGAAATAACAGTTTATATAAAATTGCCCAGTCAGCTGGAGCTGTAGAATACACCGACTGCTTCTCTGCAGAAGGGTAAGACCGCCTCCAATGGGGAATGCAGAGTACCCCTTCACTGTCATCGCTTGCAGGTCCACTCTTTCCCAGAGTGGTAGCACCTGATAGGATCCTATGAATAGGTCAAATAGAACTAAACTGTGTTGGTTGAGATGGGACTGTTTTTGCATTAAAACTGTATATCTATGTTAAACTGAATTGTTTAAAATAGAACTGCTTTGACATTTAGACTGTGTACTTATGCAAAACTGAATTGTTTGAAATGGAACAGTTTTTGATATTGAAACTGTACTTACGCTAAACTGAATTGTTTGAAATAGAACAGTTTTGACATTTAATTGGGTGTAAACAAAAACTATACTTATACTAAACTGAATTGTTTTAATTAGAACTGTTTGACTAAACGGAAAGCTTGAAAAAGAAATGTTTTTGACCATTAAACTGTGTACTAAACTGAATTGTTTGAGATAGAACTGTTTATTTGTATAAAAATGGATTTGGAATTTAATAACCTACAAAGGTTGATGTCATAAAACCCAAACAAAAAAAACAAAGAGTTTATAAAAACATTTTTTCATTTTAACAGGAACCATCATTGAAATTGTAATATTATATCAGAAATTGCCTATTAAATATGTACACAAATACTAGGGTGAGTCAAAGATTTTGCAATATTTTGGTAGTACATGCTAGTTTATAGCATGTACAAAACTCATGATTGAAGCAGTTCAAGTCATGAAAGGTGCCCACTATGGTTAATAGTTGGTGCATTGACACATTGAGTATTGTTTTATTCTGTGTGATTTAAAAGTTGCTTAGATCAATGTGCAACAGAGTCTCATTCAGGGGCTTATGGTTTATGAATTCAAGCTGAACCATAATGCTGTGGAAGCAACCAAAAGTATTTGTGTGAAAGGTCAATGTGCTATCAATCACAGTATTGTTCAAGAAATTACACTTGAGTTGCAAGAACCTTGAAGATCAGGCTAACTAGGCCAAAAACTGTGGATTCCAAGGCTGTGCTCCAAGCCATTGAAGCAAATCTGTCATGTAGCTCTTAGGGAATATCTGGCAAGCTTGGTATCTCACTGTCCAGTATTGTCTGTCACCTTCATAACCTCTGCAAAAGCATCCAGAGCTACCAAATTGGGCCTCATATTACCAAAATACTTGACTCGCCTTAGAAAATAGGTTGATAATAATGTAACTTAAGGTAGTAATCAATGTATCTTGATAGGTGAGAAGTATATATATATATATATATATATATATATATATATATATATGTATTATAAAAAGATAAATACAAATGAGAAAAGTTTGCAAGAAAAAGTGCTCTATGCCACTGCAGTAGAGTAGACATACAACCCCAGAAAATATCAAATTATGAAGACAAAGTCCATTATCTTAAGTTTTAAGTAGAGTGCACAATCATCGAATGGACAAGTAAGAAAAATAGTCACTCAATCAGAATTCATATAGTTGATGTTAATTCAAGTGGTAGGATGAAAGTATATGTCACTCAAATGAAAAAAAACATATGCAAATATATATATATATATATAATGTACATTAGCCCAGTTGGCTGGGGCTGTAGAATACACCGACTGCATCTCGGGATATGATATGAAATAATAGAATAGTGAGGCTCAAGTAATACTGGGGCTCTTGGGAATGTGGGGTATCCTTCATTGCCATCATTCCCAGGTCCACTCTAGCCTGGAGTGGTAACACCTGATAAGGTCCTATCTGTGGGTCAAACAGAACTGTTTGACATTTAAACTGAGTGCAAACAAATAACTTCTGCTAAATTGAATTGTTAGAAATAGAACTATTTTGAGCAATTAACTGTTTGTAAACAACTGACTGATGTTGGATTGAATAATTAGTATTAAATAGCAATACTTGTAACAACATCACTGTGTGCAAACAAATGATTGATATTCAATTATATTGTAAGTGTTAGATTACAATAATTTAAACCATTTAACTGTGTTTAAACGAATGAGTAATGTTGAATTGAATAATTAGTGTTAAATACCAATACTTGTAACAACTTCACATACTTCAAACAAATAATTAATATTGAATTGTAGAAACAATAGCAATACAAGAGTGCAAACAAATTAGTTCTAAAAAATGAAATTACAGATAAACTAATCTCTTACATATCATATGTATATCTATTTAAATGTGTGCAAACAAATAACTGATTTTATATTGCTGTTTTATATGGCAAGACTTGGGATCATTTTAATCTTAAGATTAAGATTAGTAGTAAATAGAATTCTTCATATTAGATAGAAATACTTGAAACCATTTAACTGTGTGAAAAAAAATGAGCTCTGGCACATTTAAAAATGTTACTAACAAAATATTTACAAATCATATATATTTAACATTTATGTATAAAGAGGATTTGGCATTAAATAAGCTATAATGGTTGATATGCCATAAAACCCAACCAAACCAAATCATATATATTTGATATATATGTATATAGAGGATTTGGCATTAAATACCCTAGAATGGTTGATCTGCCATAAAAACAAACCAAACCAATATATATATATATATATATATATATATATGTCAAATAGAGGAGAATAAATATGGCATTATTAGTATGTCTTCATTTTGATATCAACTCAATTCTTTTATTCAGCAGTTTGTTTTCAGTATTGGGACATGCATAATTTTCAGCATGGGATGCATAATCCCCCCAGCACAATCTGCAGCTATTGCTACATCCTTCATAAACTTGTGTTTTGTTCACAATATCTTATTTTATTATGGAAGATTTGTTACTTTCATCTTTTATTAGCAATACATCTTTTGACAATTAAAAAATATTAAAAAGCAGAGGATTCAATAGAAATATGGTCTTCACAAAAAAACAAACAATGAAAAACTATTTTGCCATACATCTTATCCAAAAATTTATGGTCCATATTTTATAGAAAGCTAAAAAATCACAAACCTTCTAATGAAACTGAGTTCTTTAACATATTGAATGATTGTTAATTATAATTTTCATGTCATCTTTGTCAATCACTTATTGAAAACAGACACGAACAGGCAGTAATTGATGAGAATGGACAGCTTACCAAATATCAAGTGGTCATAAATTGTCCTAATCTGTCATAAACTACATCAAAAGTCATCAATTGTCTTAATTTAAATTTTAAGTCAGCTATCTGACTTTTTTTCTTGAATACTGTATTTTAAAGGAAAATATTTTAAATGAAAATATTTTAATGAAGAAAACTCAGTAAATTGAGAGCAAAGACAAAGTTCTGAATTCTTTTACCTTCCAGTAAAATGTTTTAATCTCTGGACCATACAGGCAAGTAGATTCCCTAATGCATCACAAGACGAAGCTCTAAAAACATTAAAAAGATATTAACCAGACAAATTTGTGAGCCTGAAAAAACAACACCATTACCTAAAAGAATTCAAAACAAGAACTCATTCCTTTATTTTCCTTTTTTTTATTTTTGTTATAAATTGCTTCCTGCTTTTCTTTCCTCATCATTTGAAGAATTTTGCCAAATTTCAGGAAAGCATTACAATGAGTTTAAAAAGCATTGGACAGAGGAAACGGTGGAATTATCCAAGTCAAGATGGAAGGATTGGGTGTTATTTGAAGGCTTTGATCAAAGCAGGTGAAGCCACTGACATCTAGATTAGAAAATCTTTCCTATTTCATTTGGTTTATTTTTCTGTCTAGTTTTTGTGTCGACATGATATTAGATAACAAGGAAAGTAAAAGCTCACGTGTAATCCTAGCTGGGATTCACAAAGCTTTTATAAACTTATCTTGACATAACAACATGATTTTATAAACCAGGTACACATACATATCATCATCATCATCATCATCATGTTGCACTGCCAGCACAGATCTCCCTGACCCTCTCTTGCCACTCATCTCTATCGTCCATCACTCCCAGTAGGTCTTCAAGGCTACACACTGCACAGAACTGTTCTATATAGGTTCTAGCTAATCGTCCAACCTTTGCCTGTCCATGTGAAGAGGTCCACAGGAGTACATCGCTTGTTTGTCCTTACCTTCTCCAGCAGGTGTGTGTCCCGCAGGTCTAGTTCATCTACACACACATATTCACTACTTACACACAAAGAACATCCACAGCCAGTGTAACAGATTTGCAAGCCATTTACAGTAAGACAAGTGCTTGAAAAGAGTGCACCAAATATTAAAAAAAAGCATTGCACAGAGATAATTTTCGAATAGTTTTTCTTTTTTAGCTTCTTATTAGGATTGCTGAGTTTTCAGTTCTAGATGGTGGCAACCATAGCCACCATCATCATCATCATGAGCAGCAACAGCATTACTATCATCATCTTTATCGCTACTATCATTATCCTCATTAGCATCATTATCATCATCACTATTATCATCACCATCATTATAACTGTTATTACTATCATTACCATTATCATCACCATCATTATCATTATTATTCCCATCATCATCATCATCATCATTACTATCATCATCCCCACCACCATCATCATCATCATTATTACCATTACTATTATTCCCATTGTTATTTCTATCTGACAGTGTTTTGACCATTTTTTTTTTTTTTTGGCAAGAGATTTCACCATTCTCTTTGAAACAATAATTACTATATCCAGTCAGGCAGGCAATCAAGGCACTCATTAATGCAAAAGAAAGAACTGCCTTTAAACCTTTTTATGCTACATATGTTCCAGGTTGCCCATAAATGTCTATTGAGAGAAATCAGGCAGATTCTGTAAGAAAAATTCATACTTTTATTAAAATTATGAAATGTTTATTAAATTTCTCACAGATGAAAAATTTAGGTAAAAAGTTAAATGAACTATAAAACTGGCAAAGATTTTTCCATTTCTCCACAAATATTGTTGCCTCCTTCTAAAGTAGCAAGTAGTTTAGGTTTAAGGAAATGATGTATAACTTTATTTTGTTGAACAAGGATCTCATCCCTTAAGAATTTAGATTATTATTTATATTATTATCATTATTATTTGTGGCATAACAAATATCATCATTGGAAGTGGATTCAGCAGCCTGAATTTGAATCCTGAACAAATTTGTTTGCCTTTCATATTGCATTAAGTTATGACTATTCTACTTCTAGCTATTGATAAATAGTTGGGTAGATTGAGCCCTTGGCAACCAGTCAAGGAGAAGGAAAACTTTTAAACATGTTTTAAACAGTTAGGGTGTGTCATATCCTATCATAAAAATTAAATAGGTATTAGTTTATTGTTATTGCTGCAATTTGGTTCTTGAGTTTTAAGAAATTAGAAGTACCAGTTTCATCAAGATTGGGCCATGGGAATATGTGACCATAGTTGACAAGTGAATTCTTGCTGAATCATCATCATCATCATCATCATTAGACATCTCATATTCTTTTGACTCTCTCTTGTCATCTCTGCCTATTGACTATTGCTTTTGGTAGGTCTTCTAAATGGTATCCAGTGTCTGCACAGAGCTGATTAATGTAGGTTTTTGCTGGTTGGCCAACACCACAAGAGAACTTCATTTATAAGTTTGTATATAAAATCATCAAATTAACCCCAAAACACACCCTTTTTTGTTCTTACCTTCTGGGGAGACAAGACTCTCATACCAGACATTAAAACATTTTAACCATTTTTAACTATATTAAATTTATAAAATTTTGACACACTTATAATCTCTTGATACACTTTGTAAAACTTCAATTTTTAAGAACACAAAAATAGCAGGAACTGCATTCTCTAATGTTGAGGAAGTTTTATAACATTTGAATTTCAGTTACTGCTCTCAGTAAAATGAACTTTTATTAATAATGCTGAAATCATAGCAATGAACAGTCAGAAAACAGATTTATATGAATGTTTGTATATTGCCAGAAACATTGAAGTTTAAATTTGTTTCGTTGGGAACATATATATTACTAGATCTATCTGGAGAAAATATCATATTGGCATGAATGTTTGTATATAACGACATTTTTTGGCTCATTTCACTACATTTGTGTATTACATTTTACTTCTAATACCTATAGTTAATAGAAGTTTAACTTGTTAGTTTAAATATCTTATTTCCTTAGATATTTCTTCTGTTCTTTCAATCAATAGAAGGAACTAAAATCCTTATGTTTCATCATTACAAAAAGAAAGATTAATTCTTATGTTTTGTACAAAAGTCTCACAGCTAATAATTATATCACTGCTCCTTTGCTTCCTTTCAACAAATATTGGCCTTTAAGTTTTAACAAATAATGAGCATTTTCTTCAAAAACCTTTTAAAAGATAATAGCTTCATTGAAAAATTGCCTTTTGAGGAATAGATTTAAAAATCAATAAATATCATTTTTGGCTAATGTGTTATAGAAGCTTTACTAACAATGAGCTAGACTTTATACATTTATCCTTGTCTTTGAGTTCCAAAACTTGAGTGAATAGTAAAAGAGAGAAAAGTAACACAAGGAAGATGAGATAAAAAAAAAAGGAACTTTATCATTAGTTATATACAGTAATTAGCTGCCTTGCGTAATATAATTTTGTTATTGTGTATTTCATTTAGGTTGCTCTCTACAAAGTTGTTGCTGCTGCTGCTACTTAGTCATCAATTGATGTCTCTTTGAAGCTGCTGCTACTGCTTACTTATTGTTTGATATCTCTGTGAATGCTGTTGCTGCAGTAGCTTAGTCATCATTTGATGTCTAGTTGAACTGGCCACTACCAAGATACATTTTCTTCTGTCTGTTGGTTTAAATCAGCCTTCCTATATCCAGAAGATTGCCTCAGAAATCAACCCAATTGAAAGTCATAAAATGTTTGCTGATTAGTAGGAAAATACTTTATTACTCTTTTTTTTTCTTACATTTGTCCTAGAAGTGGATGCACGGCACAGACTGGATTTTCAATTTTTTCCTTTACCATGTGAACAATAGCTGTTATGGTGAACACTTTCAGTTGCGTTATGAAAAGGAATTCCAACAAGTTATAACAAATGTGTGGGGGTAGATTTGAAAAAAAAGTATCATTTATGTTGACAATCTTGCCTAACCTTAAGTTGCCTCTCATTAACTCGGACAGTTATTTAAGGCTGTAAAATACACTAACTGCATTTCTGCAGAAGAGTGGAAGGCTCCACACCAATCAGCATCCTATCTATATGGGTCAAATAGAACAAGTGTTCTGGGTATGACATGAAACTGCATCTGATGGTGAGCCTTCAGTCCTAGAGCTTTGGGGAATGAGGAGTACCTCTTCATTGCCTTTACTTCCAGATCCATTCTGACTCAGAGTGGTAGTACCTGTTAGGGTCCCATCTATGGGTCTCATAGAACTATTTAACCATTTAACTGTGTGTAAAAAAATGACTGATGTTCAATTGAATTATTAATGTTTAATAACAATACTTGAAACAATTAACTGTATGCAAACAAATGATTTATATTAAATAGAATTATTGGTGTTTGATAGCTCAGACTGATTTAAATATGTTACCTACAAACAATTTGTTTACAAATCATAAGTATTTGATGTATGTGTGGGGTTCTAACTGAAGGTAAAGGGCAAAGGGCAAAGCTGTGTTGCCGTTTGATATTTGACTCCATTATGAGGTTATTTTATTTTACCCAACGTTGGCTAGTTGGTGTAACGCCTTGAACAAGAAAGGCCCAAAAAGAATTATACAAAAGAAGACAGTAACAGATAGGAGACAAAGACGTTTCTTTTACATTTTCCTTTATTTCTTGGGTTCAACAACCCTTCCATGGGTGAGGGAGTTTTCCCTGAATACAATTGAAATGGTTGAATCCCCCAGTTAAGTTGTCTAAAAATACGTTAATCATTTCTTGCATATGCTTGTCCTCATTTGGTATTTAAAGCTTCCATAAGGGTCAGTTTCTTTTGGAAGTTTGTCAAAGTCCAGTTGTTTTGGTTTGTAGTTCCATTTCGTAGTCTTTTATATTCTGGCATACTGTTAACAGAGAGAGAGATGCTACTGGGTGAAAGGGACTAACCAATGCCTAGTCCAAAGACTTATGCGTGGCACCCAGACACCAGTCAGCAATGAAGTTGTCAAATCGCAGGTCACTGCCTGAAAGAGAATGAACCTGTTCCCCCTGTCGGGAGATTGCTTTTTTCTTTACGCATGCGTTGTCCCTTTTTCTTGTCAGGGACCTCTTGGAGTTTCTGCAAATTTAATAGTTTTCTTTTTTTTTTGATTCAATTTGAATTTTTTTTTTTATTTATTTATTCGTTCCCTATAAACAGTATTTGTCATTAATTAACCGACAAGTGTTGATATGCCATAAAACCAAACCAACCAACTCCATTAGCCATACCATTAAACTTTATACCATCATTTATTCACTGATTATTTATATCATTATCTTTTGGAAATTTACATGATGTGTAAGAAAATCTTTGGATAGAAATACTAAACAATTTCCATATTGAAACTTATATTATTTTTATTCTATATTCTTTATTTTTTATGTTATCTTTTTATTCTTTATTTAAGGTAAGCATCAATTACTTCTGGATACAAAAGAAGCCTCCACTCACTATCACCGTTTGAAATCACTGATGAACCTAAATGAACCGATCATATCCTTTGTAAAAGTTAATCGGAAGACACGTACCAAATTTACTCTTGAGGTAACTAATATTTACACTTGTCTTGATCTTTGTAGACACTTTAAAAATCAAAGTAATTTATTATACATTATTCACTAGCATCTGTTTTTCATCTGAATTTCATTTGCTTTTTATCACAGCTCTTAGATCATCAGTCCATGATTGTTAGTGAGCATTTCGGTTAGAAATAAAAAAAGAAGCTTCCATCAAGATTTAAACTTGAATCCTTTTTTATCAGAAGACTATTATAAGGTAACACTTGGTTTTCTGATAGCAAAATAATATTATCAGCTATTTGAATTTGAGTTCAAATCCTAGATGAGGCTGATTGCATTTCACTTCATGCCTTATACCATAGGAAAAGGCATGAATCCATCTCTTCTTTGCAAGCTATGGGTAAAATTTTGGGGTAGACCAGGTTCTTTAGCATTGGTAAGACAACCAGTCTAGGAGAAGGAAAATTCTGAATTCAAACCAACTTTACTCTGCTTAACAAATTGACCTTGCATTATTTCCAGCTTGTGGTGGAGGGGTTGGGTAAATATACGTTGTGTTTTTTTTTGTTTTTTTTTGAGTGGGGTAGTTTTTTCCTAAATTTTCTTTAACAAATTAATCGTGCATATTGTAGGACCTGAAATATGGTGCTTTGTTTTATCTGTTTATTTTTGAAGACACAAAAGAGAATGACTCCATTATTTTCAGAATTCTTGGGTTTATAGAGATATGTGAAAGTTAAGCTTGGAAGAAATAAGTAAAAACTTTGCTGCTGTTTTCGAGATATAATGAAGGAGGAAGAGGAGGAGGAAGAGGAGGGAAAGGAGGAGTAGGAGTTATATGATAGCTTGAAATCATGTCCATGGCAACAGCTGGAATCAAAAAACATTTAATCATTTTGTATTATTTATAGATATGTTTATTACATTCTTTACTTAAAGACTGTCTTCAACAGCTATTATCAAGTCACATCTACCAATAGAATTTATATTATAATCATTTGCAAATAAAAAAGATAAATATGGAAAAGTACTCTATTATTAGGATTTAATTGTTATTTTTCTTAAGAAATTATAATTAGGGTGAATGAAAACACTATTATAACTAAGTTCCAAATAGGATAGGAAATGAGTTTATTCTCTAAGAGGATTTAAACACTATTGCCCTAGCAAAAATCTTGCTATGATGTATTGTTTTTGCTCAGTCAGAATAACATACAAGCAAAGATTGGCTCATTATAGAATAAATACCATCAGAGAAAAATGAGAAATATAAAATTCAATAGGACAAATGGTAAAAAAAAAAACATTCATAAATCAGATTTTTGGGGACTTTTAATGAAAAGAAGATAAAATCCTAAAATGTCAAGATTCACTCAATTAAATGCAGTTTTCATAAGATTTCATTTGAATATAGAAACCCCCAGGAAAAAAGTCACATAAACTTCTAAATTCTCTAAAGATTTCAATACTCAAGTCATAAAAATCTTGGAGTCAATATGTATTTTTCATTTTAATGATTTTTGGTTGTTTTGTTTGTTTTTGTTTTGTTTTTGCTTTTATTTGTTTTCATTTGTTGTTTCTTAAAAATTTTATTCTATTTGTATTCTTTCAAACAGTGGTCAGCATTGCAAAAGGCTCTGCCTCGGGAAATCAACTTATTGACTTTTGAAGAATGGAAAGACAAAACCTACCTGATACGCCTTGAACACATCTATGAATACAATGAAGTTAATCGTTCAGTGAAAGTTAATCTGACGGTAATGTCACCTTGAATCAGTTACAAGTTTTGTTGATCCTGTCATATCAATTGTTTGCTCACACGTTTGTTTTTGTTGGAAAGAAAATTTTGTCCTCATTACAAATGCGATCAAGACAATAACATCTTTCATTTACAACTTCATAATCGCATTAAGGAGGGAAATTATTAATTTAATACTTTGATTTTTGGTGGCAAAAAATATCTCAATGTGTTTTTTAGTCTCTTCATTATTTTGACTTTGTCTCCTGGTGTTTTACAAAAAGATAAATTGATATCATTTCTATTGATGACCAAGAATACATACTGCTAATATCAATAGATCAAATGAAAGAATTTGGTTACATACAAAAAAGGTAAGAAACAGGCAATATTCAGCAGAAACTATTACTGATGCACACTATGCAGATGATCTAGTGCTTCTTGCAACTACACCTACTCAAGCTGAATCTCTGCTGCATAGTCTGAAGCAGGCAGCAAGAGGCATTGGTCTCCACATGAATTCAGATAAAATAGAGTATATGTGTTTTAATCAAAATGGAGCTACCTCATCATTAAATAGCAATTAATAGACCAGTCCACATACCTTGGTAGCTATATCTTATCAACTGAAAGCAATGTTAATGTACACATTGGTAAAAAAAAGACTGCTATTAAAAGGTTAACAAGAATACAGAAATCTGATTTCTCTGGAGCCATATCAGTAATACTGCATGGTAGCACCTCTTGAACTTAAACAAAACCACCCTGAAAAAAGATAGATGGGAACTACATAAGGATGCTGCATGCTGTTTTCAACAGACACTGGAAGCAACACCCTACAAAACAGTGGCTGTACAGTTACTTACCTTTCATCTCACAAAACTATCAAGCAAAATGAGCCAAATATGCTGGATACTACTGGTAAGGGAAGGACAAATTCATAATTAATGTTCTCCTAAGGACTCCTATGTATGGACACACCAGCCAACAAATAAAAACTTACATTCATCAGCTCTGTCCAAACACTGGGTGCTGTCTAGAAGACTTACCAAGAAAGATGGTTGGTTGAGAGGGATGGAGAGTGTCGAGAGAATCTGTGCTGTCAATATGCCTTGATGGGGAACTGAAAAGGTGATAATTCAATTGAACAAGGTCATGATAGTAGGGTGTATGATGTAAAACCTGTGCATTTTGCAACATATGATCTTGCATTAACATCATATGATATTAACCCTTTGAATACAAAATCCTCAAAAACAGTGGGTCTTCAACCCTGGGCTTCTGACTGATAAATGGTTGAAAATATAGGATGTTATGATCTCTTATTAACAGCCTTACAACATTTTACAGGCAATAGCAATGTAAAAATAAGGAATCCTTAACAGAAGTCTGGACACCCAGGTAGATATGCTTTTATGTAGTGACTAAATACCTACCACTTGGATTCTAAGGGTTATTTAATGTTGGCCAATTTGGATTTAATCCAACTGAATATATAGACATGCATTATCAGCAATATAGCTTAGTTTAAAGGCAATTCTTTGCAACTACATACACTTTCTGGGATGATGTCCAAATCATAGACAAGGACTAACAGTAGAAAGTCAGAAAAATATAGGAAGCAGCACTTATCAAGATGTATAAACCAAAATAGAATAGAATGCAATTTGTAGCAAATAGGAAATAGAGTTCTGTAAAAAAAAATTGTGAGAATATTTCCATGTAAGAATTCTGTTTGATATCATTATTTTCTTTATTCTCTGACGAAATATTCTGTGAACGAGACCCTTTTTCCTTATAGAAGTGCATGTTACACCTGAAGAAGATTGAACAATGTAACTCAGGAAACATGATATAATTATAGGGAGATAATAAATAGTTGTCTCCCTTGGTTAATTGAGGCATGTACATTGAACACCTTGTGGTAATGTGATGAACCAATGATCCATCTTGTTCTCTTTTGTCTCTGTTCTTTAAACAGCAAAAATTTATCTTTTTGCCTCTGTTCTTTGAATAGTAGAGAGTTTCTTTCATCTTCTAGTGATGGACTTGTCTTTTGTGTCAGCATTGAAATTTAAAATCCACATGGCTATGACCTTTAAAATCAAGTAAACCTTTTTCTGTTTTTGAAACTCTTTCATAAAACTACTTGTTCATAAAACAATATGAGCATTTTTCATCTGTTGGAATTAGTTTGCGTATTCTTCTCAATACATCTTCAATGTATGGCTTAAATGTTTCTCTATTTGTACAAGAGATTATCATGTCTTTAATTCAATTTCTTTGGCATTCGAGTATAATTGGATATATTGATGCAAATAATTGAACGAGTGCAGACTAGATTAAATATCTTCCCTTGAACAAAGCAGCCCAAAAAAGTGTCTCCATTACAATGTGATTCATGTGTTGTACTGCAACATTATACTAAGTGAATTTTAACTCCAGTCCCATTATTACATTCACTTTCAGACTAATACCCTGAGGTATAAAGCCCCTAATCTCTCCAGCTATGGGTTAAACTACTTTTCTCTCTGACATTAAATAATTCATGAAGGTTGATATGCAATTAAAAACATAGAAACCAAACCATAGCAACCAAACCACTATAAGTAACAAAAATAAGGAGGTTGTCTGAAGAATTCTTTGATTGCTAAATACCCCTGGGTAGAATCAGTTGCATACATAATTGATTATGCCAACCATCAACTTTCTTTTATCTTGTTCTTTATTTGTTTCATCTGGTACTTATATGAAAATAGTTAACAAAAAGATTTATTGATTGCAAAAATACATTATTGACTTTCAAATTAGATAGAAAGATTAATTTTGCTTTTCTTCATTGCAATTTCAGGACTTGTTCAAGAACATCAAAATTGTTCGCATCAAAGAGATGACCTTGGGGGCAAATATGGAACTTTCTGACCTCAATAGGCTGAAATGGAAAAGTGTGAACCTGGATAAAGTACAAAGTAAAGGATCTCATTTATTTTTTCTTTTTGTCAGTTTTTTAGATTTTATTTTTATTACTTAATGTTTTCTAGGTCAAAATAGTTTTTGGCAATATTTCTCTAAAATAATCTTTCTTGGGTAATTCTACCACATCATAAGCCCAACTTATATATACAGACATGTAAAACTTTGAATTTGGGGTTGGTGGTGTTAATTTAGTTATACTTATACACCAACACAGATACATATATATATATATATATATATATATATATATATATATATATATATAGTTACTTAATTATTTTCTGATTTTTTGTACCCAAGAAAAAAAAGACTGAATCATATTATTGGTTCCAACAAATTCTTTACTGAGTGGGTGGCTGACTAAAAGTGGTGGTTATCAACAACTAAAACTCATATTGTGCTGGCTCTTGTCTGTTTATCAGTCAACCACTTCCCTTACTTTCTCTTACCCAATATATATATATATATATATATATATATATATATATATATATATATATATATATATATTATACAGCTTAAGTATATATTTGTGCGTGAGTGTATATATATGTATATGATTTATATTGTACACTGCTAGTATATATTTGGGTATAAGTGTGTGCATTTATATACAAGTATATATATGTCTGTTTGTGTGTGTATGTATATATATATATATATATATATATATAAACATACATATATATATATATGTATATATATATGTATATATATATATATATATATATATATATATATATATATATATATATATATATATATATATATATAAATGAATTTGTGTTTACATATAGATTTTAAACTGGGTAATTATATATTTGTGTATGTATCTGTGAGTTCACATGTATATATATTCATATGTGTGTGTGTGTGTGTGTGTGTGTGTGTGTGATAGAATTTAAGTATATATTTGTTATATGCATATATGTATGTGCATGCATGTATTTATATGTACATATATGTAATTATATATGTATTATACAATGTAAGTAGATATATATATATGTGTGTGTGTGTGTGTGTGTGTGTGTGTGTGTGTGTGTGTGTGTGTGTTTCTCTATTTAAATTCTGACTGTTTAGAGTTTTTCTCTTATTTTTCAATCTTTTCTATTTTATTTAAACAATCCCTCCCTATTTTTTTCTTGGTAGTCAAATGGATGTTTTTGTATATCATGTCACTCAAAAAGCTGCCTTCACGTTGAGTATTTTTCTCACCTCCTTATCTTTGCAACTTAACAGATTTTTTCCTTTTCCAAATTATTCACTTCTTTTTTGTCTTCTACTTCATCATTCACCTTCTTTCATTACTTGTCTTTTCACAATCATGTTTTTTATTATTCTTTCTTTCTTTCTTTCTTTCTTTCTTTCTTCTCTATTCCTCTCTCTAGAGTCTTCAACATTACTTTTTTACATTTTTCTTTCTTTTTCTTTCTTTCTTTCTTTCTTTTTGTGTTTCTTTCATTTCTCTGACAAGAATCTTTTTTATTGCTATTTAATATTTTTCTTTCTTTGTTTCTTTCTTTCTAGACTCTTCTTTATTGCTATTTTACAGTTTTCTTTCTTTCACATTTTTGTTTTTTTTTATATTTCAGTCTCTTTTCAAAAATCCCCTCAGTTTCCACTTTTTTTCGGTTCTACTAATTTGGTTCCTATTCTTTCTTTTTTCTCTCTTTTTTATACAACATTTTCATTTCTTTGCTTTATATTTTCCTCCTTTGCACTCTTATCTTCATCTTTGGTCTTTTCTTCTTTCTTTTTTTTTTCTGAATTTTCTCTTTCTCTAAATCTTTTTCACTAATTTTTACCGAAACATCTCTTTCCCTTCTTCTTCTTCTTCTTCTTCTTCTTCTTCTTCTTCTTCTTCTTCTTCTTCTTCTTCTTCTTCTTCTTCTTCTTCTTCTTCTCTTTTACTTTCATTTCAATTCCTCTTTTTTTTCTTTCTCTTAACTGCATTTCTATCCCTTTGTTTCCCTCTCTTTTCTTGATTTCTCTTCCCTCTACTTCTTCCTCTTCCCACATTCTTATCCCTCTTCCTACCTCATTCTTCGTTTATCATATATATATATATATATATATATATATATATATATATATATATATATATATATATACTTACATTTATATGTTTATTATCTCTTCCCTAATTCATTATTATAGTAAACTTTCAGAAGCCCAATGACAATATTAATTAACTGAATATGAACTCTTCTTATATTATTTGTGTCTCTTCATATAAGAACATAAATGTTTATATGTTACTCAGCTTAGAAATTGACTTTGTGTCACATTCTACTTATGGTATAATGGTTGGTTGAATACATGTATATACATTCACTTTTAAAAGATTCTTAGAGGCCATTGATAAGCTTGAGACTCACCTGCATCTTTTAAATACTTACATCTTTCTGGTCGATTACTTTTCTTCATCTAGATCTCTATATATAAACATGTACTTGTGTTTGTATTCATATCATCTTTCTTGTAACTAACTGTTGTAAGGATTCACTTTTTGTGGGATTCTTGTTGGGGTTTTTTTTTTTCCCAATTTGATTCTTAAATAGGTGAAGGCAAACTTAGCATTACATTTATCTTCTTAAGAAATGAACTAGCCGAACCATGTTCAAATCCTAGATGAAGCTGTTTGCATTTCCATTTAAGCTGATACCTTTGAGAAAAGCAAGAATCTATTTTTTCTCCCTTTAGTGATGGGTAAAAAGCATAGACTGTGTTCTTTAACCTTGTTAAAGCAACCAGTCTAGGAGAAGGAAACTATGAATTTAAACCAGCTGCACACTGTTTAAAAACTGACTTTGAGTAACATTATGTTTGCAGCAGAGGAGTCGTGTAATTACATATTTAATAGAGGCACTTGTCATGTAACAGTTATAATCAAAGGAAATGGACCTGCTGGCCCAAGTTCAAATCTTGAATGAAGCTGTTTGCATTCCTCATAGAGCTAATACCCTTAAGAAAAATATAAATGCAACTATGCTTTCTCCCCTCCCAGCTATTGATAAATAGTAGGGCAAACTGGTATCTTTAACCTCGGTATGGCAACCAGTTTAGAAGAAAGAAAACTTTAAATTCAAAGCCAGTTGTACTCTGTTTAAGAAGGGGTTGAGTAAACACAGCCTTCGTAAATACATCACATTTTTTTCAGGCAACTCAAAAATATCTGTTAAGCAGCAAAAAAAATATTCTTTTAATCTAAAGTATTTAGAGAATTGAAATTTTATGCAACATGAGATTTCAGGAAGGAAAAAACCTTGTTCAGCTGTAAGATTTTTGGGTTGGTCAGTTTCAAAATTCTGTCTAAAACAGTAATCCAAAAATAAGGCTGTCCTTCGGTGCTTATTTTAGAATCCAAATTCTTCAAGATAATGTTGAAGAAAGTTTTTCAGTCTCAGAATTGCAGACGAAAAACTACAGATAGCTAACATATCATCTAATTAGAGAAATGGATATAAGATGTTACCCAATAGTTTGATTGATTTGAATGATCAATTTGTTCATAAGTCAAATGCTTTCTATGTCTCATTAAACATTTCCCATATCTCTCTAAATTGCTCAACCTGGAAAAAAGCTGATTTGTTTATTTCTTAGAGAAGGCCATTTCATGCCATAAGTGCCCAGATAGTTTTGTGTAGTAGTTTGTAACATTCATTTTTCAATATTATTTCCTTCTTTGTCAATGCACTTTATTCAAATGTAACGATTAATTTTACAGACTGAACAGCAAAAACTAAAAAAATAAAAATTTAGCTAAAAGCAATGAAACTGGATGAAGACTTATTGATCCACATTCTTGTGTGTGTGTGTGTGTGTGTGTGTGTGTAAATGTATGCATGAGAGTGTACATGTGTGTGTTACATGTGTGAGCATGAGTGTGTGAGTATGGGTGTGTGCATGTTTGTGTATATGTGAGTGCAACTTACATATCTATCTACCTATTTATCTATCTATCTACTAGACATGTGCTAACATTTCCAGCATCCTGTTATCTAGAAAACTAGAGACTAAATATAAAGTTGGAAGCACTTTTTTAAATAAAAACATTACTGAGAAATCTGAACTCAATATATACTGTAGCAAGCATAAAGATCAGAATGATTTTAATGGATTTATTTAATCGTTCTGATGTTTTCGATCATCTATTTTTTCCAAATGTTATATAACTATTCTTATAACTTTATCAAAATAAGTTTATTGAGCTTTATATTTTGGAATTATATAATTTACCTTTTTATATCCTTATTTTTCCTTGATAAAATGTTCTATGAAGCTTTAAAATAAAAAGTTATTTCACATTTAGATTTTTTCTTAACATCATTCTGATCTTTATGCTCACTACTGTATATATACACATACATATATATATATATATATATATATATATATATATATATATATAGAGGGTGACCCGAAAAAAACAGAACCTATAAACTTTTTTATTACTTCTACAAAAATAAAGCAAAATAATTCTAATGTCTTTTCCTTGGTAGACCAGGACATGTTGGTGAATACGATGGTCGCAATTTTTCAGGCACAGAATCTACTTCATATCCTGAAAAAAAGAAAAGGCTAGAATTAAATTTATGAATTTCAGTCAAAAATATATAGGTTCTGTTTTCTTTGGGTCACCCTATATATATATATATATATATATATATATAAGTCATTGGAAAGAACACAGAGAAAGTATACAAGTGGATGGATCCATCCAGATAATGCTAAAGTATCAAGAGATAACAATGATCTATGAAGATGGAGCAATCATCATCATCATCATCATCATCATCATATATGATATATATTGACTCTCCTATAAATTTTAATGTATGCAGGTCCAACAGCTTTCATATTCTGATGCTTGTGTTGTGTATGAAATTTCAGACCAGCTGTAGATTTGCAAACAAGTCTGTAATGTGTATATGCAGGAAAGTTTGTAAATAGAATAGTTTGCATGACTGAACAAGTTTTTACCTTCTTCCTAATTATTCTGAAATGTTGGAGATGGTTTAGTCAAATGCTTTCTTGACTTTGTATCATTTTGCTCTCCAGTCATTGCAAATCGAAGCTACTTTTTTAAATATATCAGCTGGAATATCTAGGGCCATAAGTTTGTTTTTCTGTTTGTCCCTACTATATGGTCTTCCATCATGAAGTTAATTTTCTGTCATGAAACAGGCTACAAATAAGGATCTCTCTCTTTCACTCTTTTTTATCTCTCTCTTACTCTCCCTCTCTTACTACACACACACACACATACACACACACACACACACACACACACACACAATATATATATATATATATATATATATATATATATATATATGGAGGTGTTTGTAGTGTAATAAGATATCATCACTGGAAACGGACTGAATCCTTTAACTTTAATATAGCAACTTATCAAGGAGATAGAAAACTCTAAATTCAGATCTGTTAAGCTCTGCATAAAAAGTGACCTTGAATTGCATCTTATTCATTCAAACTGGTATGCAAATACATACATACATGCATACATACATATATATATATATATATATATATATATATATATATATATATATATGTATATATATATATATATATATATGTATGTATGTATGTATGTATGTATGTTATCAATAGCCTGTTATCTTAATAATAAAGAAAAATTGTAATTTATTATATGTAAGAAAATTAAACAGTCAATGATGATAATAAATAGCTTTATAATTAAATTTGAATTTGTGTATCCAGAAACTCCATGACCAAATTGGTAAGGTAGCTCTTAATCTAAAACTGGTTTCTTGTGATAAAGCATTTATTTCTGGTTGATATTACTTTCTGACTCTCATAGTTATTATAAAAAGTAACTGAAATGAAAAAAAAAATTCATAGTAAGCACAGTGTAAGTTTTTTTTGAAAGCAGATTAACTAATTTAAGACTTTTTCTTTTTTTTACTTTCAGATGAATATGCCGACAGAATTCCTGTAAATGGACTGGAAATCACCTTGAAGCCAATGGAGATAAGAACATTTATGGCTAAAGTGCAATGAGGTGCAAAATGATATCACATGGTTGAATCAATATCCTATGATATCTCATGGCCTTTCATTGTGAAAGAACATTATTTTGCACAATGTGTGAACGTACAAAATAAAAACAACTTTTTTTAAATCACTAAAGCATGCTGAATGATAGTGACAAGTGTTTTCCTGATACATCTACATTCAGTCAATATTCCTATTGTTGATATATATACATACATATATATATATATATATATATAATAACTGCATACTGTGTATCCTTATATATATATAAATATATTAAACACACACATACATTATTTTACATTGATTGGAATCCAGTTGCCAAAATTAGTTAATTTAAATTACATACATACACATTGGCATATGCACATGCATACACACTTATATTATTTAGTGGAATTGAGTTAAGAAATAATAAAATGGATTTTACGGACAAATGTTTTCGTTTTAATTTTTGTGGTTATGCTTCTGCATGTCTTGTATTAACTGCCTAAACAGACCAATTTTTGTGAATCGAATATTTTCAGTTCATTTTAGTGCATTTCAAAAATGAATAAATCAAGAGTTTGGGCTGTAGGAATTATCAAAATATTTATTTTTGTTTGTTTTCTTTGTTTTTATCCTTAAAAAACCCAACCCAGTTGATTGTGGCTGTAGAATACACCCACTGTATCTGTGCAGTGAGGTAAGACTCCTCGCCAACCCCAATGAGTGTCCTGTTTATGACACATAACTATCTGATGGTGAAGCATCAGTTCTGGAGCTTTGGGGAATGTGGAGGACCTTTTGATTTCCATTACTCACAGGTCCACTCTGACCCTGAATGGTAGAATTAGTTTGAGTCCCATCTATGGATCAAATAGAAATATTTAACCATTTTTTGTACTTGAAACCATTTGTGTATGCAAACAAATGATTGATAATGTTCAATTAAGTTATTAGAAATACTTAGAACCATTTAACTATAAACAAATCAATGAATAATGCTGAAGAGAATTATCAGTATTAAATAAGGATTCTTGGAACTGTTTAACTGTATTCAAACAAATGAGCTTTTGATCATTTCAAAACTGTTATATACATCTATTCATTTACTAATCTAATATATATGTATAAATAGGATTTGGCATTAAGTAAGGCACAAGAGTTGATATGCCATAAAACACAACTAACCAAGCTTAAAATACTCCCAAACTTGGATTAAAGTTAATGAGATAATTTATGAACCAACAGCCAATAAAGATAATCTCTTATGACACAGAGTAGGCATCTTCAGTATAATATTTTATTCCTAAAGTTAGAATTGCAGGAAAATTTATATATATATATATATATATATATATATATAGATAGATAGATAGATAGATAGGTAGATAGATATGCTTGTGGTGTAATGGTTATGATCAAGTTCAAATCCTGGATGAGGCTGTTAGCATTTCAAATATCATTGGGAAAGGTATGAATCCAACTATTCTCTCTCCAGCTATTGCTAGATAGTAGAGTAGACGTGAGTGTAGTGCAATGGATATCATTGTAGGAAATTGATTTGATGACCTAAGAACCAGTAGGTCAGACTGAACTTTTTAACCTTGGTATGGCAATTAGTCTAGGAGAAGAAAAATACTGAAATCTACCCAGTTAAGCTTTGGTTAAAAATTGAGCTTGTGTTGCATCCTGCTCATGCAGAGGGGTTGGGTATATATATATATATATATATATATATATATATATATATATATATATATATATATATATGTATATATATATACATATATAAATATATATTTCATGCATTTAGCACTATAAAAATTTTATGAATTAAATCTGAATCATAATTTTTAGCATTAAATCTGAATCATAATTATAGCAATATATATATATATATATATATATATATATATATATATATATATATATGTGTGTGTGTGTGTGTGTGTGTTTGTGATGGACCTTCCCAACAGTTTAGTTTAGAATATGAACTGTTGGACAGCCTAAACAAGTGATTTGTTTTTGAGATGGAGGTTTATGTAGAACCATGCACACTTCTCAGATGAGCTGATAAGAGAAGAACAGTGCACCTATGTGCCACAGATTTTCCTGAACAAAACTCCCCAGGTTTTGAATTCTGAGTTTTTCCCTCTTTAATAGCAGTCACCTCATCAAAGCAAGACAACCCAATCTACCCAACAATTTTACCCATTGCTGGGGTTTACATAAATTTATATTACATAAATATACAGAAGGGAAAATAAGTATTTTATCCCTTGCTGATGATTATTCTATGTTTGCCACCTTACAAAAATAGGAACAGTCTATAATTTTCAGGGGTGGTCCATCTTGAAAGTGGGAGAATATAAAAAGATTCGAGAAAATCACATTATAATAATTTTTGGAACATTTTTTGTTTTTTATTGAAAAAATAAATATTTCACCTCTTACCAACCAGTAAAGATTCAGGCCTCACAGATCAGTTATGTGACCAGGAGACATATAGACTAGTCCTATTACCCAATCATTACTCCTAATCAAGTACTCATTACTTGTATAAAAGACACTAGTCCACAGAATCCTTCAATAAATCAGAATCTAATCTCTCCACAATGGGCAAGACGAAAGAATTGTCTTAGGACATCCAGGACAAAATTGTATACCTGCACAAGACTGGAATGGGCTAAAAGACAACTGGCAAGCAGCTAGGTGAGAAGGAGTCAACTGTTGGTGTGATAATAAGAAAATGGAAGAAACATTGACTATTAATCTCCCTTGGTCTGGAGCTCCATGCAAGATCTCCCAACATGGAGGAAACCTGATGAAGAGAAAGGTGTGGGGACAACCTAGAACTACACAGCAAGAGCTTGTTGATGATCTTAAGGCAGCTGGGACCATAGTCACCCAGATGATCATTAGTAATACACTGTCATAGTGGACTGAAATCATGTAGTGCCCGTAAGGTCCCCCTACTCAAGAAGGCACATATACAGGTCCATCTGAAGTTTGCAAATAGCACCTGGATGATTCAGAGGAGGGTTGGGAGAAATTGCTGTGGTCAGATGAAACTAAAATTGAGTTTTTTGGTATCAACTCGACTCACCATGTTTGGAGGGAAAACAGATCTGACTTGAACCCAAAGAATACCATCCCAACCATTAAGCATGGTGGTGGAAACATTATGCTTTGGGGCTGTTTCCCTGTTAAAGGGACAGGATGACTACACCAGGCTGAGTGAAAGATGGACGGGGCCAAGTACAGGGAAATCTTGAGTGAAAACCTTCTTGCCCTCAGCCAGGACACTGAAGATGGGTCATGGATTGGTGTTCCAGCATGATAACAGCTCAAAGCATCTTTAGGAATATTAGATCCTAGTTCTGATAAGTGACCCAAGAAGAAGCACATCAAGATAATGGAGTGGCCTAGTCAGTCTCTGGACCTGATTCCTTTAAAGAATCTGTTGAGTTGCCAACAACAATTTACAAACCTTAAGGATTTGGGGAGGATCTGTAAAGAGGAGTGGGTCAGAACCCCCCCGGATCTGTAAAAACTTGGTAACCATCTACAGGAAACATCTGGCTGCTGTGCTTGCCAACAAGTGTTTCTTCACCAAGTACTGAGTTATGTTTTGCTATGGGGTAAAAATTTTTTTTTCTATAAAAAACAAATAAATATTCAAAAATGATTATAATGTGATTTTCTAGAATTCTTTTATATTCTATCTCTCACTTTCAAGATGGACCTATCCTGAAAATTATAGACTGTTCTTATTTTTGTAAGGTGGCAAACTTAGAGAAAATCAGTAGGAGATGGAATACTTATTTTCCCCACTGTATATGTGTGTGTGTGTATGTGTATGTGTGTGTGTGTGTGTGTGTGTGTGGATATATATGTGTGTGAGTATATGCACGTATGTGCATATATATATATATATATATATAATATCCGTACTAATATGTAGAGAATAATTTTTTCTGCTTTATAATAGCCATAAAAAGAATACATTTAGCCCAGGATTAACTTAAATCATAACTCTAGTTTTCTTCTGATCAAATAAAATTGTTGAGGCAAGTTATTTGAGATTATTCTTTCTTGCTCTGAAATATAACAATATTTCCTATTAAAAGTTATTTCATAAACATGTAAACTCAGAATATTCTGAAAAGAATAAAATATTTTTCAAATGCCTACATTTAAGATATTCTATAAAGAGGCCTATTGGCTAGTGTGTAGAGTGTTTGCCAATGGCCTGGGAGACCAAGTTTCAATCCCAGGTCAAGCCATACCAAAGACTCAAAAAAATGGTACTTGACGCCTCCTTGCATTATAAGTTATGGATGAAGGGTAAAGTGGAGTAATCCAGAGAAAAAAGTAGCACCCTCTCCTACATCTTGGTGTAATAGCTATTGAAAAGGAAGCCTTCAGGTCACCCTCAACTATAGTCACTTTAGTTTACTTTATAAAGAGCCTAAGGTATCTGCTATTTTTTGGAATGGAATAATGGATTATTTTAATAATAGATTATTTCACATTATCAGTTTGTTTGGTTTTGGTTGTTCTTAATGATTTAAATATTTTTTCTTTTTTCCCGCTTTTAAATAAAAATTCTCTCAGTCCACCATAAAACTTTGCTAAATCAAGACTGACTCTTGGTACTTAATCTCTCGGATGTCAGAAATCTTTAGTACCAAGTATTGAATTCAATAACAAATACATCAGAAAATTTCTGCTTTCGTCAGAGCCAGATTTAAATTTGGTGGGACCATAACTCAGAGCATTTGATAATTTTTGATTAGTGACACACTTTTTAATAAAATTTTTCCTGTTCATTGCTCAAATTTTGTTTGGCAACCCAAATATATAATTCAAATTGAATATAAAAAGGTTATTTAAAAGTTAATAAATAAAAGACAGGTCTATCTTGACTTGCAGATAGGGAAACTGTGTCTTGAATTATATAAAGATTGAAGAAATAACAATGCCTCAAGTTCCCCTGAAAAGAAGATTTTTTAAGAACCCTTTGGATTTTGAGGCCATGAACTATATAGCTTGTTTAGCATACACTTAATCGACCCCCTAACTCTGGTTCATTTAAAAAAAAATGTTTAAAAAAGAAAAATGGATTATCTTTGTTGTTTTAAAAACAACCAAAAAACCCAGCTCTTCAAGGAATTTCTAACACCTGTTTCTTCTTATTTAACTCACAATTCAGCTGTTTGCTGAGCTATGGCCAAAAGTTATTAAAAAGCCACTTCATATAAACAAGAATTATTTTCCATGAGCAAATAAGATCAAAGTCTATGATAAAAAAATATATAAGACAAATTTGCCCAAATTCTCACCCACTCTCTTCTTCTCTGTCACCTATTGTGGCATGCCAGAGACCAAATATTTTTCTGTTCAAATGCTAGGGTGAGTCAAAAGTATTGCAATATCTTGATAACATGAAATACAATTCATCAGCCGTGGATATTGTTGCTGAGGTGGTAAAGATGATGAACCACACTGGAATGTAAGATGCCAAGTTCAGCTGATACTCTCTAGTTGCTACTCACTAGACTTGCCTCTCTGACGAAGGAGCACAGCCTTGAAATCCAGTTTTAGGTATCTATTTAAACTCATATATTATAAGTTTCTAAATTAGACAACAAGGCACATTCATCTATGTAGCATTCCAATCACATATGGATTGGAGAAATTAATGTGTCAGCACACCAACTAGCACAATACTATCAACCACAGTAGTTACTTTCTATGGTTTGCACTACTTTGGTCACATGATATAGGGACTGCAAATGAACACCAAAATACTGCAAAACTTTTGACTTACTGAAGTATCTACTAGTGTATCTTCAAGATTTAGGTTGGTGAATTTGATATTTTCAAATAGTTCAGGAAAAAATCTGATCCCATGAAATGATTTGAACATAAAAAAAAGAATTCTAATTGTTTTGATTGTAAATAATATCAAGTCAAGAAAAACAAAAGGATATAAATAATATTTTAATGTCTTTATTTTACACTTGCTCAGTGCCCATAAAAAATGATGGAATTATTTATACATAGATTGGCATCCTACCGAGGATCAGAGTGTAGCATCTGTGCACACCATATAAAACAAAGTTCTACTCCTCATCACCTATTGTCTTGGACCAGTGTGTCGTATTTATGCAAGAAAATCTCATCATTACTTTTAAAACTATAAGAGATAAAATATCCACTTGAAAATAAAATAAATCCAATAAACACAAAATACACAAGGTTCATTATTTTTCTCCTTCATTTTTAAGACTCAAATAAATTTAGTTTACGTCATTTTCTGTGTGGATATTCATATAAATCTATGATATCTACGAAAACCACATGGGTTGCAGCAATCTTTCAAGCCAGGAAGACCTGCCTATTTGAAATCAACATTTTGGATTCTGTCAGGGCTTGAACATGAGTCACTGGTATGACAAGTTAATATACAACCATTTCTGCTCCCAATCATTTCATATTTTGGTTTGGTTTCTTTGTTTAATGACATATCAACCAAATTGATTCTAGTAGAAGAACGGTAATGGTACTATATAACCCATAGCTGGGAGGGATAAAGAGTTTCATACAATTCTCAAAGGTCTTAGTCTGAAAGTCAATATTATACCATGACTGGAGTTTGAACTCACTCACTACAATGTTGCAGTCCAGCACGTTAGCCACAATGTCATGAGGATTCCCCCTTAGTTCATGACCAATATTTTATCAATAGCTTCATCCCAGTTTTCTTTAGTACATATAAGTAGGTAAACATTTTTATGACAATCATAAAAGCCTGTATCTTTGCTTTTTTTTTTTTTTTTTTTTGATTTTGTTTGCTTCTTTTTTTCATATTTTTGTTATTGATAAACCAAATCAAGTCACTTAATGGTTACAGAAAGGCATAGTTCTTTGTACTTTAAGAAATGACAGTCAATCCTATCTGCCTTGAAAACATTACTTCTATCTTGAATAAACATTTCACCCATACAAACTTCCATTTTCTTTGGATATTTTGACATATACTGAAACCATTTTTGATTAATGATTGTATCTTAATGAACAAAATTGAAGTTGACCATTGAGAACTAAAAAGCTCCACAATCGAAATCATCTTGTAAATAACTTTTCTTTTTTTCTTAACTTTACAAAGCAATTGTTTGTTGATTATTTTTTATGCTTATGCCATGCCTAGTTTTTGCAAACATTTCTTTGTCACATGCATAACTACAATATAATCAGTTGTAACATTCTTTTATACACTTATCAATGGAGGAGTCTCTTTGGAGTAAAGACTAAAGTGCTAGACTGTAGCTTCTAAGCAAGTTTGTATTCCAGTCATGCTATTACATTCACTTTTGGACTAATGCCCCTTGGGAAAGGTATGAATCCTCTTATTCTCTCAGTATCCCTACTGTTCTTCTAAAAGGATGACTTCAGCATTAAATAACACACAAAGGTTGATATGCAATTAAACAAAGAAAGCAAAACTAAAACTAAACTTAGCAAGCTTACTTAAAGTTTTTAACACTACATTAAATTTGGTTTGGTTTCTTTGTTTAATGATATATCAACCTTCATGGATTATTTAATGCTGAACTCTTCCTTGTAGGAGAATAGAGGTACTATTCAACCCATAACTGGAGGGATAAGGTTTTCATGCCTTTCCCAAGCGTATTGCTCAAAAAGTGTGCATAATAACATGACTAGAGTTCAAACTCATTTACCACAATGTCGCAATCAAACGTGTTAGACGCTGTACCACAGGAGCTTCCTCCTCCACATGAAAGCTTGTTTTCATAAATAAATCATCTACTTTAGAATATGAACATAAATTTTCTTAAAAAAATAAATGACTTTGTATGAGATATTGTTGAGCTAAATAAATACTTTTTACAAATCAGTGTTTTTCTTTTTCTTTTAACAACAGAATCAGATCAAAGGAGAACGACTCTGCCTATGAAGTAATATGAAAATTTTTCTTGTATAAATGCTTATTGTAAGATTTATTATTTTGTGACTTCTAAGTGAGGTTTAATCCCATACTGTGGATTAAATGTATTGATAATTCAAGAGAAAATTTAACATTAACTCTATTTTGAAATAACACGGTGAACAATAAATAACATACACAAAGTAATACTGACAAAAATCACTTGATATACACAACAATACAAACATTTATTAAATTCAAACAAATATCATGGCATTACTTTTAGGCATATATAAGAAATTCAGGTAAATAGTGGTTAATTTCAGAGTGACTTGTGTGTTTGTGTAAGAATCCAGCAGCCCATCACCCTAAGAGGTTCAGACCAAAAGAGTCAGAGTCTTAGGACCATTTGTCTTTTATATCTCCAACATGCTGTGGCTATCATGTATATAACATACTACAAGTATTTCATAATTGTTTTATAAACATAAATGCCTTTTGATTTACTAATACATTCCAAACTAACTCACAAACAAAAACAATAAATAAACAAACAAATAAAACACCGTGAATGTATATTTCAAAAGGCGGATGTTGTCTAGACAATGGCCAAGACCAAAATGAATAAAACATGTCACTGTACAAGTAGACTCCCTGCATCCTTTCGGTTGAAATGTAACTTTATATTTACAATTTAAAAGATCCTTTTTTTTCACCCAATCAGCAACTTTCTCCTCCAAAGCTTTTTGGAGCCAATTCAACCCAAATGCGACTATAAAATGAATACAAGACTTAGCGAGAGAAGATCGTCATGCATTGCATTCGAACAAGAACAAAGAACTAGACCCTACTAATCACACTTGCATTCCAACACTACCACAGACAGTTTATAGCTGACTGACCCACGTCACACACCATACCATAATACCAACCCAGCCGCTTGAGAACGACTTACACCCACTCTCCTCCTGACCCATTATCTTGTGAAAGAAGAAGGCCCACATCTCTTCTGACATACCAACTTTTATTTATTCAAAAAATAAACAAATTTAAATCCATTCCTCTCATCTGTCATCTCTTGCAACCAGTTGTTATTAACAAATTACTCATTGATTTTGTATGGGAAACATAGAAAAAAGAATGGTGATACACGAGTTCATATCTCCCACCCAAAATAATTATCATAAAAGACATCCAGAAAATTCAGTACGGGACAACTGAGACAATTTGATACCAGACAGTTTGGTACTGGACAATTCAGTACAAACACAATTTAGTAAGAGGTCAGTTTGGTACCGAAAAATTCAGTATAAGGACAATTCAGTATCAAACAATTCAGCAGCAGACAATTCGGTACCAGACAATTTTCTTTTGGACAATTTGGTATTGAACAATTCAGTTCAACGAGAATTTAGTATGTGGTCAGTTCAGTGTGGGATAATTCAGACAATTTAATATAAGGATAATTTTTATACGGGACAATTCAGTACAAGGACAATTTAATGAGTGTGAGGATAATTTAGTACTGGACAATACAGTACAAAGACAATTTAGTATGAGGGCAATTCAGTTTGATTTTGAATGAATCTTACAGTAGTCCAGTTTATTTGAGACAAGAAACATTATTTAGTGAGTTTATTCCATATTTATAGTCTGCAACTTTTATTCCATTGAAAAGGTATTCAGCAGTAAATTGTTCACTTTAAGCAACAAACATTATTTAATGTAGTAATTTCATATTTAATCATATTCTACATCTTGTATGGAATCATGATCCAACAAAATAAATGAATTTCTTTAAAGCAATTGCTTATAATATAAAGTTTTAAAATTCATTTTAGTATTATGTACAAGAATCAAGACTAAAATTGATTTTGTCAATTCATTTTATTCAATATTATATTTCTGTATACTAAAATCTTTTTGAAACCTATTCCGAAAGTGTTTTCATAAACTACATTTTCTTAATCTTCTTTTTTATCATTTATCCAAATAATTTACTTAAAAAAAATAATCAGAGCAACTGTCCAGTTTCAAATTGTCCTAGCGCCATCTTAAAATAGTCATGAAAATTTTCCTTCTGTTGTAAAATACTAAATTTACTTTGTTTTCTTAGAATCACCAAGAACAACTGAAGTATAATTATAGATGGTAAACTTTATAATGCCCTACTTATTTAACACCCAAAATCATTGTCCCAAAATATTCATGAAAATTTCTCTACAATTTCCATGCAATATATGTAAGTTGAATGGATTCTGCAGGTAAAAAATGACGTATGAAACATGTAATTTTCTTCTAATTATCACAGGCATTTTAGTGGTCTAGTTTATATTTCACAAGGCATTAATCTTGAATGTCATCATATTATTAACATTGTATAACATTCTGCATATGAATAATTTAGCATAAAACACCATTTGTACAAGCAGAGATAAAAGAATAAGAAAGGGGGCAGCTTAGAAGAAAAGGAAAACTTCTTGAAACTCTGCAGCAGAAATCTCACGAAAGGAATAAATACTGAAGTAGTCTCCCTTGTAAGATACTCAGGACTCTTCTTAAACTGGACAAAGAAGGAACCCTGACCAAATAATAAGGAAAATTATGTCAATGCACAATGCATTGTACCCAAGAGATAACATAAACTATGTGTTAAAAAAAAGAAAGAGGACTCACAAGCACTGGGGAGTGCATTGATGTCACAATTCAGGAAATTAAGGCAAAAAAGCAAAGAAAGATTAATTACAACAGCCAGTAACTCTTAGTAAAACAACAAAATCTTGAAATCAAAAATGGGAAGAAAAATAACTGAATGAATATTTTGAGTAACAAACTAAAGAGTTTGTACATGAGATGATCAAGACATGGAGAAGAAGAAGAAGAAGAAGGAGGAGGAGGAGGAGGAGAAGAAGAAGAAGTGTTGGTCATGTGGAGTTGAAACAGTTAATCACATAAGTGAATGTAACAAACTGGCACAAAAGAAATACAAGACTAGACATGACTGGTCAGGAAATGTTAGCCTCTTGGAATTATGCAAGAGATTAAAATTTCACCCTACTAACAATTGGTATATGCTCAAATCAGGATCTGTCCAAAAAGAAAAAAGAGTCAAAAAATTCTCTAAAATTTTGAAATACATACAGATTACCCAATTCTCCCCAGAAGATTAGATTTAATGAAAGAAGAAAAAAGAACTTGACAATTAGTGGATTTTGCTATTCTAGTAGACCACAAAGTAAAAATAAAAGAAAACAAAAAGATAAACAAATACTTGGATCTTGCTTGAGAGCTGAAAAACCTGTGAAACATGAAGGCAACAGTGATACCAATTTTTGTTGGTGCACTTGGAACAGTTCCAAAAAAGTTTAGAAAAGAAACCGGGATATTGACGGTCAGTGAACAAATCAAAAACATCCAGACCACATTAGCTAGAAAAGAGTCTTGGAGACCCGAGGAAACTTGCTGTCACTCAGAAATCAGTGAAAAAACAACAACCAAAAGTTGAAAATATTCAACAGAATAGTAAGTGTAGGTTATGCAGAAAAAGAGATGAAACATTTACATTCACATAACAAGTGAATGCAGCAAACTAGCACAGAATGAGTACAAGACTAGACACAACTGGGTGGGAAAGGTGATCAACTGGGAATTGTGTAAGAAAGTGAAATTTGACTATACAACCAAATGCTAAATGCACAAACCAGAATCTGTCCTAGAAAATAAGGTGTATAAAATTCGGTAAGTTTTTGAGATACAAACAGATTACCTAATCTTAGCAACAAAAAAAACCTAGACCAAGTGCTAATTAACAAAAAAAAGAAGAACCTGCCATCCAGTGGATTTTGCCATTCCAAAAATTAAAGAAAATGAAAAGATTGACAAATACTTGGACCTTGCTCAAGGATAAAAAAAAACTGTGCAACATGAGAGTGACAATGATACCACTTGTTGTTGGAACAATCTCCAAAGGATTAGAAAAAAGGATTAAAACAGTTGCAAATTAGAGGAAGAACTGAGACCATTCAAGACTAAAGCATTGTTGAGATTATCCAGTGTACTCAGAGTCCTGGAGACTTGCTGGTGGGCTTTCACTGGAGTTTAAGTACTCCAGTGAAGCCCACCAGCTAGTTCTGGTGAGCTAAAACTCACAAGTAATAAAATAATAATAAATGTTAATACTATGAAATATTGGATTGTGAAAAATAGTTTGAACAATAACCAGAACTAATAACAGAAGCCAAAAGAACAACTATTCTCAAGGACTTTGCTATCCAAACTTATTGAAAATAAAGAATAATAGACAAAATATAATGATTAAGGATTATAAAAGAAAAATATGTTATCTAATTGGTATGTTAGTGCCAACAGATAATGATATATCAGTCAAAGAATATTATAAGTAAATACAAAGACCTGGAAATAGAAATTAAGAAAATGTGGTGCCTTAAAACTACCAGTAATTCCAGTAATAGTCAGAGCACTGGGTATAATCAAGAAAGGGTCAGATAAACACATTAACAAGGTACCTGGTGATCCCAGCCTATATGAAATTTTAAAAAATTGCATTTTGCAGAACTGCTCATCTCTTTACGCAAGTACTATCAACATGATTGAAAAATATCACCCAAAAAAGGCAGTCAAAATTACATGAATACATAAAATACAATATAATCACCAACTTCTCTCAGACTAGGTCTTGAGTAAAGATCCAGATTGTAAGAAACTGTAAATAAAACTGAAAATTAAGTAATAATAATGATAATAATAATGCAGAATCTGTTAGAAGGAAGACAATTTTTTAAAACTTTGAATCATAGTCACCAAAAAGATAAAGTTATAAGACAGGTGTGTTGAGGTATTCAAAAAATTATATAAGCAGAGACCACCAGTCAAATGACTACAACAGGGAAGAGTCTAATTCTATGTTGTTGTTTTTTTTCATTTCTTTTCATCTTTGTTGTATTATCTTCTCCTGCTGATTTTAGTCAAGTGGTTGAACAGAAGTAAAAAGCAAAGCAAAAAGCCTAAAAAAGTGGTTAGCATCCATTATTCCTTGATTATTAGATGATCTGATAACAATGAATAAAACAATAATCACCATAATAAAAGTCAAGGACCGAAGCAGAGAATGAGATGAAATGTCAGATATTTATAAATCTAATGTTAAATCAGCCTTTATCGGATCCGATCCCTGAATTTATGGAGCACTAACAGTGATTTGCCAAAAGTGTTAGCTCTTCATTACAGGGAATGCCTTAGAGATGTATTGAAGTTACAAGAGCTATGTCTTAGATTAGGAAATGATTGTTAAGATTGGGAAATAGTGAGTAGCAAGCTAGTTCTCACTGGGTTCCCCCATTTCTGGCATTGGGCCAAAGCTAAACTTAGTAAATGACTACTTCTGTCTTTCTTTAGATGCCATGTGTGGTATGAGGGTTTGCAAGTTAGACTAGTAGATCATTGTAAATCAGTTCAATCTTCACTGGGTCCTTCATACTTCTAGCCTTGTGCCAAACTGAGCTAAATTTAGTGAATGTCTATTTCTGACTTCAGTTAGGTGCTTTGCATGGTTGTAATGATTAGTAAGCTAGTTTAGCAGACTAAAAGTGTTCACTTCTAACTAGGCTCCTCATACTTCTGGCCTTGTGCCAAACCAAGCTAAGTTTAATAAATGACAACTAACTTTATTTAGGTGACTTGTGTGGTATAATGATTAGCAAGCTAATCTAGCCCACCGTTACAAGTGAGTTCAATTCACAGAGGCTCCCCAATACTTCTGGCCTTGTGCCAAACTAAGTTAAGCATAATAAAAGACTACCTCTTCTCAAGACCTATTGTTTAATTATTGTATTAACTAATCAAAGTTCCTCAAATCGGCATATACCCACAACTTTATTGTTGAAAATTGTTTTAGAAATTATTAGATTATGTATTTTCTTCATTGATTTTGACTAATATTTTTCTTCTTTCATTAGATATGCTTGATTGAGTTTTATTTAGGTGTCTCAGACATGTGAGATGATTTTCCAAGATATGGAATACAAGTTCAAGTCTCACAAAAAACAATTACTTTTTATAGGCTTCCATGAATAAAATGGTTCAAGACTGTCATTGTAAGATGAGTTTCTGAATATTGGTAGTCTAAGTCTTGAAGAAAGCTGCTTCTTTATTCCAAATTCCAAATCTTTATTTAAAAGTTGAAAGTGGGTTGAACTCTTTGCTGTATATGCCATATGTTTAATATACAGGAAAATGTGATTAAAGCAACAAGAACTTCAAGAAAGTTAGTCAGAATTATAAATGTAAATACTTCATCTCAGAATCTCATAAACAATGAATACTACTCAGCTAATGCTGATACTAATACTACTACTACTACTAAATAGTAAATGTGGGAAAAAATTGAATGGAGGAGTGGCAGAATAGCTCTAAAAAAAGATGAGCCAGCGTCATACCAAAGACTTTAAAAATGGTACTTGATACCTCCTTGCTCAACACTTAGCAATATAAGGTATGTATCAAGGGTTAAGTGGAGCAATCCAGGCAAAGGAGTTGTACCTTTCCCTACTCTTTGGTGTAGTAGCTATTGAAAAGGGAGCCTTCTAGTTGCCCTTGACTATGGTAACCAACTTTACTTACTTTTATGCCCTAATTGGTTAAGGTCCTATCAATGTAAGACGAGCTCCAGTAACGTGGGACTTGTGTTCAAATCTTGTCTGAAACAATTTATTTATTCTGCATTCCTGCTGTTTAATCTTACAAGTGAACAGCGGCTTCATCTAATATGTTGTTAAGAAAAACAACCAAAACAAAAAAAATTCGTCAAAAAGTTATTGTTTAAGATTTGTTTGAGTACATTTTAGAGAATTAATCATTTAGGTATCAGAGTTACCGTAACAAACCAGCAACCACTGCTAAAAGTATAAAATAGCATTATTAATTTTTGATTGATTATATTTATCTATTCATTCCTTTTTATTACAACCTTCAAATAATTTAATTCTACTCAAAGTTGCAACCATTTGAGGTTATCTACATAAGAAATGGAATCAGTGATCTGAGTTCAAAACCTGGATGAAGCTGTTTGCATTTCGTTTCACTATAATCCCCTTGGGAAAGGCATGAACCCATCTCTTCTTCTCCCAGCTATGGCTAAATAGTAGGGTAGGCTTGGTAAGGCAACCACTCTAGGAGAATGAAAACTGTGAATTCAAACCACTTTACCCAGCTTAAAGACTGACCTTGCATCACATCCTACTTGTGGAGGGGTTGGGTTGATATTTACTGAACCCATAATCTGGGTGACAGCAAGGAAAATAGATTGGAAAACCAAAAGATGCCTCAAAATTTACTTCAACATTATTGCATGCACTGAGCTCTATACATTTTGGGATTTTTTTTATGAAGGAATGGACATTGAGTCTGAATTGTATGCTTTGTATGAGTTATTTTATTAAACCTCAGCTACATTTCTATTGCTACTGGTACTACAAAGTAATAAAATAGTTTTGTGAAGATTTGGGGGAGCTGAATGATATGTAAATTTGGATTCTATCAAGTTGTTGGAGTTAAGATGAGCAAGACATGTTAGGAACTGTGAAAGAAAAAAGGATAAACTTATAAGCAATGTTCTCCTATGGACTACTATACATGGACACACCAGTGTTGGCCAGACTGGTAGAAACTTGCATTCATCAGCTGTGTTTAGACACTGGATGCAGTCTAGAGGACACACCAAGAGCAATAGCTGATAGGGACAAATAGCAAAATAGAGTTAAAGGAATCTGTGCGGTCAGCATACCTCAATAATAATGATGATGATGATGATGATGATGATGATGATGATTTTGATGATGATGATATAAACTCCTTATGGGTTTTCCAATACTAAAAGTTAATTATTTTCTTGATGTTTGATTAAAATTCCATTTTCAAAAATTGCACTCAGATCATTTGTTTGCAGAGTCATATCAAGTATTTCTATCTAAAACAAATAATTTGCACATAGTTTTATGGTTTCAAGTATTCCTATCTAATACTAAGAATTATATGGTTTCAAGTAGGTATTTCTATTTAATGATTATAATTTGTTTGCACACAGTTATATGGTTTCAAGTTACTAATACTCTTTTGTAAACAATTAGAGTTTCAATTAACAATTGTTAATCTGTAGCTAAATTGTTTAAGGTGTTGTTCATATAAGATAATCCCCTGGAATATGGTCTGGGAATTCAAGTCTTGTCTGAAACTACATCTTTCTTCAGACTTTACTTCACTTACTTTAATAATCAGAGAGTAAGTAAAGTAAAGTTAGCGACCGAAGTCGAGGGCGACCAGAAGGCTCCCTTTTCAATAGCTACTACACCAAGGTGTAAGGGAGGGCACTACTCCTTTCCTTGGATTGTTCCACTTTACCCTTAATACATACCTTATATTGCTGAGTGTTAAGCAAGGATGTATCAAGTACCATTTTTAAAGTCTTTGGTATGACGCGACCTGGGATTGAACCCAGGTCTTCTGGATCATTGGCGAACACTCTACCCACTGGGCAAATAAACTTATCAAAAATTAATAATAAAACTAATTATTCTTAGAATTCAAATAACTTAAACATCAATTGTATATATATATATATATATATATATATATATGATCACCATCAAGTCATGCCGAGAGCATAGGGTTCCCTGACTCTCTGTCACCATCCAGCTCTATTATCTATTGCTCCAGACAAGTCTTGTAGGCTGTATCTTGTGTCCACACACAGAGCTGATCTAAGTAAATCCTTGCTGGTCAACTAACACTAGTATGCCCATGTGAAGTAGTCCTTTAGAGAATCTCACTCATGAGTTCATCCTTACTTCTCTAGCTGTACTCCACATATTTTGTTCATCTGATGTGAATTGTTTGAGAAATTGGAGGCAGGTGGCAGTACAGCTGCTGTTTTGTGGACTGTCACTTCAAAGATTTGTTCAACAGCATGCAGCATGTCACATTCTTGTGTAGTTCTGACCAAACTTTTTCTCTATGTGTTTTGTTGACATCCATTTGGTGCAACCATACAGTAGTATGGACATAGGTACAATTTGGAAGAAATCCTATTTTATTTTATCAGATCAGATTTCCATTTGATCAATAACATTCCACATTTTCACTTGGCATATGTTGACATCACTTTCAGTGAATGGGATATTACTGCTGAGGTATGTAAACTGATCAACTTATTTTAGAGGATTTTGCCACTTTGATTGAAAATCATTCCTTTTTGTTTAAAACACATATACAGTTTTATTTGCATTCACATTAAATTCTAAAAGAGAAAGAGAAAACTATGGACCTACTCAAATCCTGCTAAAACACAGTTAGATTATATATTCATAAACAAGAAGTAGCTAAATAGCACTCTGAAATACGAGGCATGCTCATCCTTTGATGGAGTATCTTTTAATCCCCTATATATATATATATATATATATATATAGAGAGAGAGAGAGAGAGACTCATACACTCACAATTAGAATCATAATCTTCATATAAAGTAAAATCAATAGAAGAAGAAAGTACTCACGATCAAAAAGTTGTACAATGTACTAAAAGTGTAGATCAATATGACAATATAAACAAATAATAAACAATAAAATCAATACTGATGCCTTACAATTCTGAGTTTCAAATCACCGATCTTCAGGAGGGATAAAAGGTTTGACAAATTTCACTTTAAGATCAGTTATATAAAACTTTGTGAAGTATTGATATTAATCTTACTTTTTATTATCCCTTTGATATTGTTATATATTTTGATATTGTTATATATATCCAAGAGTCATTCAATAAATATGGGTGCAGCATTCAGAAAAGAAGGTCATGCTGACAATCTCCCGGGATATGAATTGGACCTAGCACTACTGGTTTCCTTGAAAAATGTGCAACAAGAAACAACAGATTATATTGCCAAATACTCAGGCAAAATTCACTGTATTTTCTGAATAAACCTCATATATATATATATATATATATATATATACATATATAGAAAGAGAGAGAGAGAGAGAGAGAGAGAGAGAGAGTGTGCTCTAAAATATCTGAAAGAATAGAAAATGAATAAGAGTGCGAAATCAATTTGCTGGATTGTTTGTTTATTCATATTTATTATAATTTTAGAGAGCAGAATGTTTTCAGATCTCATTTCTTTTCCTTATATATGTGTGTGTGTGTGTGTGTGTGTGTGTGTGTGTGTGTGTGTGTGTGTGCGCACACTTGTGTGTGTGTGTGTGTGTTTGTGTGTGCCACAAGTAACCATAAGTTCACAAGTTCCCCTCCCCCATTGTATGTTATTTCATTCTTGGTAAGACTGAGAACTTTTCAACAATCATCTAATATCTCCTTGTGTCTGTTTTATTCAGTGCTTGCCATTGGTTGAGTGTAACCTAAAAAAAACCTTATCAGTCAACAACTGTTGATCAGGGAACCGAATAGATTTATCTCAGCTTGGCATTGAGATGAAGATAGATTCGAGATCAGATCAACTGGACTAGTTTTTATAATCTGCAATGCCACATTTACAGTAGCTCCTTTGGGAGTGTGCCATTGCTGCGAAGAAATATTCTTGAGAGCAATGTCATTGGTTCATCCTAATTAAGACAATATTGTGGGACATTTAGCAGAATGAATGCCGCCAAACATCCCGGCTATTATTATAGAGTATTTTTGTTTTTCTTTCTATTCATGAAGAATTGGATCAGATGATAACAACCAAAAGAGACTAAAAGGTCTCGAAAAGAAATGATGTAAATTAAAGAAAGCAGTCATGGCTAATTAATATCTACTTAAAAAACATGTAAGTACAAAGTGCCAAGGAATTTGACAAATAAAAAAACCCGCACAGCCTTAACATCTAATTCCTATCATTTCCTTCACAGTTGTTTGCTCACTGAGTTCCAAAAAATAAAACTCACAAAAACTTGTGGCGAAAGTCTGTATTAGATTTGCTTTGAAATTATCCAAAGTTTTGAGTAGCATGTACAATATAGATATATTTGTTTTGGTTTATTTTGTTTAATGGCACATCAACCATCATGGGTTATTCAATACCAAAGCCATCCCTATGGAAATATATATTGGAGGCATGTGCATGGTGTAAGGATTACCGTCATAGGAAATGAACTTGGTAACCCAGGTTCAAATCTTGGATGAGATTGTTTGCATTTCACTTCATGTTAATGCCCTTAGGAAAGGCATGAATCCATGTTCTCCCTACAGCTATGGGTAAATTGTTGGATACACATATTTCTTTTCCTTGGTATGGCAACCAGTATAGGAGAAGGAAAACTCTGAATTTAAACCGGCTGTACTCCATTTAACTGAAGTGGTTGCATAAGCAAATACACTATTGATACATAATACCACATACAATTTTTTATTAACAGTTAATTTTCTTCTAAATCAAAGATACAAAGATTTCATCATTTTTAGTAGAACATTATACAATTAAAACTGATATCATTAGGTATTATTTATTACCAAAGTCTCTAGCATTGAAATTGTATAACCAAAAATATGAATATGTAGCAGCACAAAATTACTATACACTGCCTTGTAATTAGGTTAATCAATTAAATGATTGATTGATTGATTTTAATGGTATGTCAACCTGTCAATGGCTATTTTATGCCTACACTGCACATTATACATTATTTATATTTACATTTTCTGAGTCGCATTTTCTTAAAAATTTTTTGCACACAGTAAAATATGATATCAAGTATTCCTTTCTGATGTAAATGATTTGCATTCAGTTGTTTGGTTTCAAGTATTTCTATCTAATATTAATAATTTATACAAAATTTTATGGTTTCAAGAAACTATTTCTATTTAATGATAATCATTTGTTTGCAAATATTTATATTATTTCAAGTAACTTATAACATTTATAAACTATTTTAAATTCAAGTAATTATTCTTAGAACAAATAATTTACAATTATATGGTATCAAGTATTCCAATCAAATACAAATAATTTTCAAATAAATCTATTTAAACCATTAATGGGACCCAAACAGGTACTATGACTCCCAGTCAGAGTTGAGCTGTGAGTATACATATTCTATACTGGCCAGATCTCCAGAACTAGAACCTCACTCCTAGATGCAGTTTAGTTGTCATAGGAAATGGACATGGCGACATGAGTTCAAATCCTGGACGAGGCTGATTGCATTTCACATAGCACTAATACCCTTGGGAAAGGTATGAATCCAATTATTCTCCCTCCAGCTATGGGTAAATAGTAGGGCAGACTGGGTTCTTCAGCCTTGGTTAGGCAACTAGTCTAGGAGAAGGAAAACTCTGAATTCAAACCTGTTAAACTCTGCTTAAAAATTGACCTTGTGTCATATCCTGCTTGAGCGGAGGGGTTGGTAAATATGGATGCAGTTTAGTGTCATACAGAGGACATCCCCTTTAGGCGGCGGGTGGGGACTCTTACTTCTCAGCAAGGAATACAGTCAGATCGAGCAGAGTAGAGTTAAAAGTGAAAAGGTATTACATCCATGCTCAACATTAAAGATCAGTCAGTTCCTATGTGCACACATATAAAATTGTATATACACGGTGCAATGGGTGAATTTAAATTCTGCAAAAATTAAAATAACACTGACATCTCACTATATCTTGAAATACTATACATTAGATTAATTCAAAGAAATTGCTATTGGCTTCAACCACAGCCTGCAGACAACTTGGGAATCTCCTGCCAGCCTTTCCAAATCTCCTTGTTTAAATTGGGAAATGCTGCCATTTTCCTTATATTCAGTTTATCTTTGGTGTTCAGAGAATTTTGTTGGTCTCTTGCTCAGCCATAATAAATAAGGGGAGTTAGGCAACCAGATATTAGGAATGATGTGGCAGCAAAAATTTTCTCACAGCCAAGACTGGCTTCTCCTGCTTGTGTAGTACAGTGCAGTCCTGTTGCCAGATGTAGAGTCTTCCAACAGCTACCATCTTGATCTATATCAGTACTACCTCCTCTAGACACTATAGATAGATAGATAGATAGATATAGGTTTTCATCATATTGAGACTTAGGCCATGTTAGAAGATCAATGGAAGTGACCACTGCAAACATCATGATATGAACAGAGTGTTTGGTTTTCATCAATAGGAATAAAAATGTAAAGAAACTAAAGCCCCCTGAAATCTTCATATTGGAACTTCTAGCAAGAATACCAAGCAGTCCAAGCAGTCCAATGTGCCAATTTTCTAGCAGAATGAATTGTATCATGGTGCTGCTTTCTAGAGAGACAGGTGCCCAACTGACTCCAGTTTGCAACACAGTAGACAAAACCAAAAGCAAATAATTAACATTCATGAAATTAATAAATTAAAATGGCAGCAATTTATCCATCTCACCCTCTATATAAATGTGTGTATGTGTGTCTGTGTGTATGATAAGACATGCTAAGCAAGTAACTATTTTCAAATCAACTCAAACAAGAATCTTTCTATTTAATATTTATCCTACCTTTGACCACCTATTGTTCAACTAGATCTTCTGTATTATCTATCATGGGACAAGGTCCCCAGTACCTTGCTTCTATTTGCAAACTCATAGACATATTCACTGCTTTCTCCTTAAAGGAAGAATAGATTTTTAATTTTTTTCCTCAATCTACATTTCTTGTGTATGGGTTGATTGATTCTTTTGTCGTCATAAGTAGTTGGTACTTCAGTGAGACAAGTTTATATTGATCTCCAATTATATTCTGCAACAAGCTTCTATTGTTATGATCAGGTTTACCTGAAATGGACTCACATCTCTGTAATTGTAACAAGTTAGTACAGTGTGTATGACCCGAGAGTCAGGATGCAGGATACATGGAACATCTTTCTTAGTGAGTTTCTGCTGTAGACAGAAAAATACAGGATGTTTAAAACTATACAAATCGCTTCATCAATATTTTTTTCTGACCGAGTTGAGGTACAAGATTTTAATGGTGAGTTTAGAACATTAATTGTTCTATTATTTTTTCTTTATATTTAAACAAAAAAAATAGTTTCAAATGAATATAAAAAACTCAAAATTAAAGTGATTTTTTATTATAAGTCCGACAAAAATATATACAATCATTTACTTTTTGTATCTTCAGTTTGTCAATCCTATTTTTCTACACCACATTTTTGGCCTGTAATTCTTCATTTTCAAAAAAATCTTTTCTATTAATAATTCCTGTTTAACATGAAACATTTTTATTTTGTAATTTTGCATTTTCTGGAAAATATTTCAATTTGTAATTCCTGTTTTTCTACAAAATCTTTTCAGTTTCTTGTTCTAAATTTTCTATATAGTTTTTCAGTCTGTACTTCTTGATTTTCTAGAAACTATTTTTTACTAATAATTTTTGATTTTTGAAAAAAATTTTCAGTTTCTACAAAATACAGTTTATTATTCTAGGCTTTTCATATTTTTTGTTTGGTAATTCTTGATTTTCTTGAAGATCATTTTGTGATCCTTTTCTTGAAAATAATCCTTTAAAAATCAAGATAAATTTCATATTCTTCGATTTTTATTACATGTCATTTAACATAGTTACTTGTGAAAGAAAAGAAATTTACAAATAATCATAAGCAATATGAGTGAAAACAAACACGACTGAAGATCTAATACAATATCCCCTTCATCATGTTTATTTCTGTCAACTATAATAACAAGTAGAATTATAAAACACAGATAAAATAAGAAAAGGATCCTTAGTAAAATTGTGAGTGGTCATAAAATTCAAATTGATAAATTATAACAAAAGAAAGGCCAGCAGCTGGAAGAGGAATGAGTTGACAAAGTTCAAAATCTCATCTTGTAGGCTTGGTATAACAAAATATGCTTTATAAAGCAACCTGGACCGCTAAAATGACTGAAATCATCAGCCATATATGTGATTGATTAGCCAATATTGATAGAAGTAGGGATTTGGTATTCTGTGAATCTCAACAAAAAAAGCTGGCTTTTTCAATTCTCTCTCTTTTTAGAGGCCAGAAAAAGAGAGAAGCAATTGAACAATCACAACAAGTATAAGAACTAGTTCTCACTAGAACAAAGAATCTACCAAACTCATTGTGTTCCTTATTATTTTTCAAAAACCTAATAGAAGAAATAAAACTATAAAGGGTCCTACATTTGAGGTGGGGTACATTTTTGTGCTTCCCCTCCTCCATACAAAGATTAACCCTCGCTAAAATTACAGTCATCATTGAATTTCCATGAAATTATTTGTCCATAAAAATAAATTTCCTGATGTCTTTGTGCAAAAATAAATGTAAATTCATTTTCAACTTGAAATTGTTTATCTGAAAGAAAAAAATTATAAAATGCAGATTTTAATCTTAATGATAATAGATGATGATACTATTGTAATTGGTGCACTTGGAACAATTCCAAAAGGATTGGTAAAGGGACTGAAAGACTTAGAAATCAGGGGACAAGTCAAGACAATCCAGACTACAACATTATTAAGATCGGCCAAAATGCTGCCAATAGTTCAGGAGACTTGAGACTTGCTGTAGCTCAAATTCCAGCAAACCCTGGGGTGAAAAACTCTTAAGGAATAATAACAATAATAATAATAACTAGCAAAAAAGAAATACAAGAGTAGGTATGATTAGATAGGAAAAGTGATCCACTGGGAATTGTGCAAGAGATTCAAATTTGACCAGGCTGACAAACAGTAGATGCAAAAAGCAGAATCTATCCTCAAAATGAAAGCCAAAAAATTCTCTGGGACTTTGAGATTCAAATGGATCAGCCAATCCCAGCCAAGTATTGATTTACAAGAAGAACCTAAAATTGATTTACAAGAAGAAAAAACTTGCCAACTAGTGGATTTTGCCAATTGAGTAGACCACAGTGTGAAAATGAAATAAAACAAAAAAAGATAAACAAATACCTGGATCTTGCCAGAGAGCTGAAAAAGCTGTTGAGCATGAAAGTGACAGCTATACCAATTGTAGTTTGTGCACTTGGAACAGAGACTGGAAGAATTGAAGATAAGAGGAAGATTTAAGGCCATCCAGACCTCAGTGCTATGAAAATCAGTTAGAATCTTGGAGACATGAAGAGATTTGCGATTACTCAGACTCTAATGAAAGACCAAAAGTTAAAGATGATGTTGAAAACTCACAAGGATTAAAATAATGATAGTTATAGTGTTGTAAACATAATAAGTAGAAATATTAAATAATGTTGTAAACATAATAAATGGAAATATTAAATAATGTTGTAAACATAATAAACAGAAATATTAAATAATGTTGTAAACATAATAAACAGAAATATTAAATAATGTTGTAAACATAATAAACAGAAAAATCAAATAATGTTGTAAACATAATAAATAGAAATATTAAATAATCTTGTAAACATAATAAACAGAAATATTAAATAATGTTGTAAACATAATAAATAGAAATATTAAATAATGTTGTAAACATAATAAATAGAAATATTAAATAATGTTGTAAACATAATAAACAGAAATATTAAATAATGTTGTAAACATAATACATAGAAATATTAAATAATGTTGTAAACATAATAAACAGAAATATTAAATAATGTTGTAAACATAATAAATAGAAATATTAAATAATGTTGTAAACATAATAAACAGAAATATTAAATAATGTTGTAAACATAATACATAGAAATATTAAATAATGTTGTAAACATAATAAACAGAAATATTAAATAATGTTGTAAACATAATAAATAGAAATATTAAATAATGTTGTAAACATAATAAACAGAAATATTAAATAATGTTGTAAACATAATACATAGAAATATTAAATAATGTTGTAATCATAATAAATATAAATATTAAATAATGTTGTAAACATAATAAACAGAAATATTAAATAATGTTGTAATCATAATAAATAGAAATATTAAATAATGTTGTAAACATAATACATAGAAATATTAAATAATGTTGTAAACATAATAAATAGAAATATTAACCCTTGGAACCCAAGCAGCTTGTATTTACTTAGAAGTATATTAATGCAAGTGTCCTAAATTCCACCCAGTAAAAAGCCATTTCCACATCACTATTGCCTAAAAATGTTGTAATCTATTTTTCAACAGCCTGTTAAAGAATACATTGATCAAATCCTTTTTATTTGACATGTCGTGTTGATAATTTGAAAAGATTTCAATATTTGTCTTAAAAGATTAATGTCAAATAAGTGTAATTGACAGGTTTTTTAAGGGTTTTGTCTTCTTTGTTTAATGGCATATCAATCATATTCAAGGCCAAAGCCATCCTTGTTGAAGAACAGCAGTAATACCATTCAACACCCCCCACATTGCTTGGGGAGAAGGATAACAGACATTTAAGGGCGGATGAATGCTTGGCTGTTAATGGAGGATGTAAAGTCAAGTAACTAAAATCCTAGATGTTTCAACAATAGATCAGTGAGCCAAAACCAGTCAAAGTGATAGGATCTAATTTTCTGTCAATAGTCTATATAATCAAGGCGCTCCCAACTGTATACAAAGTCAAGACTATATATATATAAAGTGAATAAATAGTGTACACAAGAGATGTGGTCTTATTCATCTCAATAAAGAACATCAAACCATAAAGAAGAATTAGAATGATGTTGGGGTCATGAGAACAAGATGGCTGTGAAAAGGGACAACCGTCAAGAGAAGAAGACACCTATGTAACACTATAAAGCTATTAAATAACAGATTACAATATTTTTAGCTACTTTTCTGCCAGAATCCAAGGATGAAGGGCTATGAGTGTTTGGGGGAGAGGTCAGGGTTCTGTAGGTTAAGGGAAAAATCTTTTAGACAAATTTAATAATTTATTGATATTAATTTGTAAGAGCCCAGTTGGCTGGGGCTGTCAACAGCATCTCTGCAGAGGTGTAAGACCCCCTCCTCATAATGAGTGTCCTGATTATGAAACTCAAACATCTGATGGTGAGGCTCCAGTCCTGGAAATTTGGAGAATGTGGGGGTACCCCTTCATTAACATTACAGGTATACCTCACCTTATGATGGTAATTCATTCCAGGAGAGGTAACCTAAGTCAAAAAATGACTTAAGTCCAATTTACTTGTCTTTAAATTTACTTGTCACGAGGCTAAACCACAAATAACCATTCCCAGTTCTGTATTTTATTCATAAATGTATTCTTAATTATATATGGTCAGTAAGAATATATTTTAAGCTTACTAGCAAATACATTTTAGCTTTTAATATAGTACAGAAAAAAGTTATCTAGATTTACAAATACATGTATATACATACTTGTAAATGTAGATGTTTACAATTTGGTGATCTTTACAGTACATTGCGGACACTTTATTTGTGAATGTGGTTTGCACTAAGACATTATAAAATAAAAGGATTTTGTAAGGTTAAATAACAAATAGTTATTAAACTTATTTTGCAATAATAGAAAATAAACTAATTTATATCAAATTTACCAATATTTACATTCAATTTATATATTTGCATCACGGACATAGATGGATGTGGATCATTGTGATTTTATATACTTTTATTCTTATTTATTATACATTTAACATGATTTTATATGCTTTTAATGCTTTTCTATTATGACTTCAATATTTGTGAGGGACAAATGTAAAGTCAAATAAAATCACTTAAACTTGATTGTTATTTTTCCAAATATTTTTTTGACAAACGACATCTAATCAAGAATGACTTAACTTTGAGTGACATAACCCAAAGTATACCTGTACTCCAAGTTCCTCTCTGATTCGGTGTGATAGTACCTGTTAGAGTCCCATCTATAGGTCAAATAGAACTGTTTAATCATTTAATTGTGAGCAAACAAATGACTAATATTAAATTAAATAGTTCGACTTTATATCAGAATGCTTGAAACCATTTAAGAAATGAGTTCTGGCTCGTTTAAAAATGTTACCAACAAATTCTTTGTTTACAAATCCTATATAATTAATAGATGTATAACAGTATTGGGCATTAGTTAACCCACAAGGGTTGACATGCCATAAAATGCAACCAACCAACCTTGATTTATAATTGCTGATATGATATGCCTAAATAAAAATTGAAGATTTTAAGAAGCAAAATTATGTTTTTGATTGTGCTCTGGTTTGCTTAATGGCATCTCAGCCTTGGCGGGTTATTCAGTGCTAAAGCCATCATTGTAGAAGAACAGCTGTGAAATTATCTAAGCCAAAACTGAGGAATTGTGGGTTCATAATTTTCCCAAGGGGCATTAGTCTGAAAGTGAACCTAATAGAATCATTTGATGTGCTTTAAACAAAATGTATTTTAAGATAATCTAATGTAAGATCTTTTAGTGAAGTGACAACTTTGAATATTGGCTGTAATAGAAAACTTTTAATCTATCTGATTCTTTAAAAAGTCTAAATAAAATGAAATAAAAAAAAATAGAGTTGAAAACATCACGAAAATTTAGTAAATGAAGAATGGATCAGTTGAAAAGTTGTATTAAGAATATCAAACAATTTCTGGCACATTCAACCCTCTTGTCAACATTATTGACAATAAAATAACTTTTATTTTAAAAAAGAGTTTGCTTTCATCCTTTAATTTCCTAACATTTTAATTTTCTCGAACAATATCTGATTTAGAAATAACAAATAGTATAATATGATAAATAAAGTAATATGATGAATTTTTATTTTTATAAACAAAAACTTTTTCTAGACATTTCAAATTCTTGAATATCAAAATTTGATCTTAATCAAAAAATTGAAAATCCAATTTTGATAGTTCATGCTTTTTATTTTTTAAAGAATAGTCTCTCAAAATAGAACTTACCCACTCCCACAACAGTAGCAGGATGTGACACAAGGTCAGCTTAATATGAGTATCCTCCTCAGAAGTGATTGTTTATCAAGGTTGGATTTCAATGGAACTATTATTTCAGTCAAAAACAGTAAATTTTATCTTTCACTTTCCAGTTTCTTATTATTTCACATTTGAAAAGAAGAACAAATAAAACAAATGCATTCCGTTTAAAATTGGGGCTCAGTACAAAAATGGAGTTATGCTATTAAATATAGACATTTAATATAAACTGGAAAAAGTATTTCCCTCTCTGAATAGATTTAAATTTGAAAACAAGATTCTGTTGTAAAAGTTAAATGTGGATGAAAATTAGCAGATAAAATTTTCTTTGATAAATTAATAAATTATAACAGTCAAAAGCAGGATGTGACAGAAAGTCAATTTCTAAGTTGGTTTGAATTCAGAGTTTTCTTTCTCTAAGACTGGTTACTTTACTGGGGGTAAAGCATCTAGTCTACCCTACTATTCAACCATAACTGGGGCGACGGGGTGGGGAGAACAAATAGATTCATACTTTTCCCAAGAACATTAGCACAAAGTGAAATCTAAACATCCTCATCCAGGATTCGAACTCAGGTCACTGGTTCTGGAAAAGTTTGTTTGTCACCTTCAATATAATATCATCATCATCATATCGTGCCATAGGCACGGATATCCTTGATCCTCTCTCGTCACTTCTCCCTATCGTTCATCGCCTCTGGTAGGTCTTCAGGGCTACATCCTGTATCCTCACATAGCTGATGAATGTATGTTCAAGCTGGTCATCCTGCTTTTGCACGGTCATATGTGGGGGTCCATTGGAGTACATCACTTATGAGCTCGTCTCTGCTTCTCCAGCAGTGACCTGCATGTCTGGTTCATCTAGCTTGGATAGTTTTCGTGATGTCCCATGATAAAACCCCAAACATAGAGAGGAACCCCTGTGGCATAGGAGCTAAAGAGCTGGGCTATAACATCATAATAAAAAAATTTCAACTCCAATCACACTATTGATGTTCACTTTCATCAGACTAACACCCTTGGGAAAAATATCAACATTTTTATCTCTCCAGCTATGGATTAAGTAGCAGCACTACTGTTCTACTGTAAGGATGGCTATAGCATTAAATAACCCATTTATGTCATTAAACTAAGAAAACCAAACCCCAGATGGGTCAAAAAAAGAACTAAAGCAACAAGCTTCTAAAATGTTTTCTTCTGTATCTCAACCCCAACTTTTTAACAAACTCAAAAACTCTATATGTCTTACTTTACAAGAGAATATTAACCAATCAGATTTCAGACTCAACTCATAATTCCATATGTCTTACTTTACAAGAGAATATTAACCAATCAGATTTCAGACTCAACTCATAATTCCATATGTCTTACTTTACAAGAGAATATTAACCAATCAGATTTCAGACTCAACTCATAATTCCATATGTCTTACTTTACAAGAGAATATTAACCAATCAGATTTCAGACTCAACTCATAATTCCATATGTCTTACTTTACAAGAGAATATTAACCAATCAGATTTCAGACTCAACTCATAATTCCAACCCATTGGTTCACTTATTTTATTATCACACCTTCTCACTAGAAATATTTTCACTTTTTGACATTTTTGTATTTAATCTAATTTAGTTGTATTTGTGCTCAAAATTCAAGAAAAAGAAAATCCTGTTTAAAATGTTGAATTTTATGCTGATTGTTCACTCTTTTCATTAAAAACTTCTCCAAATCTTTGCAAATCAAAACTCACATGTGAAAGAACTTTTGCTAAAGTTTAAATAAAACAGTTCAATCATGAGCAAGTGGACCAAAAACCAACTCCTTGTAAAAAGTACAAAACAAGCCAGAATTTCTGATTTGTTTTCTAAGCGATGAAAAGCACAAGGATAAAACAGATAAAGATAAAAGAAGTAAAAATAAAAATAAAAACCCAGATAAATGCAAAGAATCTTAATTCAGCAAATTCACAATGAAATAAACAAATGTTATCAGTATTGTCAGAAAAAGAAAAAATCTTTGTATTTCATGTAACTTTACTTGTGACTAGCAAACGTCTTGATGAATTCCAAGACAATAAAATGCTTGATCAGATGTCAGATTTGCAACAGCTGACGTCTGTCTATCAAATGGTGAAAAGAAATTTAATGAAGACATGACTAAAGTATTTCTACAAGTGAAGCTCAACTTCCAAAAACATGAGATAAACAAATAAACAACAATTTCTATTCTGTCTCATTAGCATCAAAACTTTTACAAGATGCATTTCAATCAAAATATGACTTTTACTTCAGAAATAGAGATGCTATATTTAAACAATCTTATCATTAATTGTGATATTTATATAGTTTTAAGGGTTTCAAATGTTGAGATTAGGATTATTAGAGCTAAATTGATAAAGAAATCAAGATGGAAGAACTAGAAGTGGTAAATTTGAAATGAAAATAGCTATATATATATATATATATATATATATATATATATATATATATATATATAGTGATTGATGCAATATCTACTTAGAGTAACAAAGATTTGTGTTAAATCACAACTTTAATTTAGATTTTGTTGATTATAATAGGTATAAAACTGAAATGGGTGAGTGGATTTTTTAGTATATGTGATTTTTACCTGTGGAAAAAGCTTTACTTGGATTTGAACAAAAATTAGATTAATTCTTATTCAATGAAAATACTTACAGATATTTTTTTTTTAAATTATAAGAAAAATTAATAGATTTACCCAATATTGCTTTAATTAAAATCACTATTGCAAATATTAACTATAAATATATTTTTGATTCCTCTATTTCTTTCATACAACACTCATATATTGTACTTGACAAAGTGCAAATCCAGCAATTTCTTTGCTTAATTTTGTAAATGTTAAAGAATTTATATAATAGAACACAGAACATTTTTTTAAAGTCCAACCTTTATAAATGATGACACAATAGCAATATGGAGTATCAAATATGCTGAATCACAATTTGGAGTATCAAATATTTTTTGCTGAATCACAATTTTAACTTATGCTTTGTTATTTTCAATATGTATGAAACTAAAATGAGTAACGTAGATTTTATTAGTATATAAGGTTTGTGCCAATGTAGATTTTAAACATATCACACTATTTACAGAAAAAAATTTCTATAGACTATAGAGTAATAATAAGTTGCCAATGCATTTAAAATTTCTATTTAATTACAATAACCAACCATATTAAAATATTGGACTTTGACTTTTTACTATTTCTTTCTTAATAATGACTGAAATGTACACAGAATTTATATATTTCGGAATATTATGAACTTTTGACAGTTCTTATATAATTTTTGACCCAATACTAAGATTTCAAATTTGATGATAGAGGAAACTTATAAAAAAGTATGATTAGATTTATGCTATCAGTTAAGTTTAATAAAAAAAAAACATGGCTAAAAGATATATAGAAATATATTTTGGAATGAAATCTAATGGTATGAAACAGAAGAGGACAGTTTGGAAAATCAAATCAGCATGTTTCTCTAGTGGTCTAGCCTCATCAGAAAGCAAGAAAATTCATTATTTTCCCAATCAAATTTTTTTCTTTTACTTTAATGAATACAGTTTAAAGAATCTATTGTTTATTTTACAGAAAATATAGTAGATGAACAATGTTCATTGAATAAGTGCCAATTTCTTTTTGACAATTAGTTTTTTTACTATTATAAACATATATATGTATGTGTGTGTATGTATGTGTGTGTGTGTTTGTGTGTAAATGTGTTGAAAATCAAATCAATATGTTTCACTGTCAGTCTAGCATTTTCAAGATGGAAATGAATTTATTGCCAAACCCTCAAAATCATAATTTGTTTTTGTTAATTGTTGATTGTTTTATTTCAATAAATTCAGCTGAAAAGGCAGTAAATTGACAATGTTCATTGAAAAAAATGACCATTTTTTTTCAACAATTAGTTTTCTTATTATGATAAATATACTAATTTAGTTTCTAGATAAACATCTATTTTAATCCTTTATAAAAAGACAGATAAATGATTACTGAATATATATATATATATATATATATATATATATATATATATATATATATATATATATATATGCAAGGGTTGTTCAAAAATTCTAACCCTCATTCTGATTTACACCTCTCACATTTGTATGGGCCTCACCAGCACAGCAATTAAACCAGAAATCTGAATTACTTTTCCTATTTTAATGAGAAGCAGTCATGTGTTGCTACAATAAAAATGTTCAGAAGAAGAGATGAAAGGCGACCCCCAAAAGCAGCTGAGCAAAAGTTTTCAGCCACTTTACATAAACCAATCAAGATACAAGAATGTTTTAAAACAGAAAAATGTTCCACTGCTATCATGCAAGTATTTTTCTGCAACAGCACCATTTCCAACTGGACCAATGTTTCATCTGTGAAAAAAACAATTTGAAACATCAACTTATAAGTTATTAATTAATTGAAATTTACAATAGTATTGTACTTTATATATATATATATATATATATATATATATATATATATATATATATTCAAATGAATTAAAGATGTTTACCTTTAAAACTATTCACTATTATTTAAAGTTTCATGAAGCATTTTTGATTTGCTTGAATTTTAATTTTAATTTTTTATGTGTTAAACACACACACACACACACATATGCAAATGCATATATTTGATAGATAGATAGATAGATAGATCTAAGTCAGAATAGCATAGACAGAGAGTCAATGGTACTTGGTGAATATCAGTTTCATTATGTGATCATTAGACCAAAAGGGTAAGGTGTCCAATTTTGCTTTGAGGATCAGGGTTGAGACACTGATAGTCACTAAGACTCAGTATCATTTTTCTCATCTTTAAGAATAATGTTAAGGGTGTCTCTATGATGCAACTGTTAACAAACTAGACCAACCAACCATTGTCAATAATTTTAATCCTCATTAGGAGCCCCATACCTCTTACTGTGTGTTAAACTAAGCTAAGCTTAGAAAATGACAACAAGAATAATGATAAAAAAAATGATGACGAGAATGATATCATGCTTTCATTTTATTTGCTTCATCAATTGGGAAAACATCATTTCAAAACATGAATAAAAGTTGGGGTAAGAAAATGTAATTATCAGTTGGTTTAGTTTTATGGCATATCAACTATTATAAGTTATTTGATGCCGAATACTGTTTTTACATATATATTGAATATCTATGATTTGTAAACACATTTTCTAGATAACATTTTTAAACAAGCCTGAGCTCTATTTTTTGCACAAAGTTAAATGATTTCAAATATTTCTATGTAGCAGGAACAATTTAACATCAGTCATTTGTTTGCTCACATTTAAATGGATATCCATATATGATTTGTAAGTAAATAGTTTATCTGTAATTTCATTTTTAAATGAGTTACAACTAATTTGTTTGCAAATTGATTCTAAACAGTAAAATGGTTTCTATTATTCCTATCTAACACTAATAATTCCATTCAATATTAATTATTTGTTTGCGCACAGTGAAGTGGTTCCAAGTATTGTTATTTGATACTAATTATTCTATTGAACACTATTCATTCATTTGCACTTAGTTAAATACATTAAGAATTCAATTAAACATCAGTCATTATTTCTAACAATTCAATTTAGTATAAGTCAACAAAGTTAAATGGTTCCAAGTATTGCTATGTATCACTAACAGTTCACTTAAGCATCAATCCTTTGTTTACACACTGTTAAATGATCAAACAGTTCTATTTCAAACAATTCGATTTAACATCTCATTTGTTTTCGGTTCAAATGTCAAACAGTCCTGTTTGACCCATTGATAGGACCCTATCAGGAGCTACCACTCCGGGTCAGAGTGAACCTGGGAGCAATGGCAATGAAGGAGTACTTCACATTCCCCAAAGCTCCAGGACAGGAATCTCACCACCAGATAATTTAGTACCATATTCAGGGCACTATAATAGACAGGTAAGAATGAATACTCAGTCTTTTCATATGTTTGAACTCAAATCCTCCACCATGAGCAAGATGTGACACAAGGTCAATAAAGAAGCTAATAAGTTTTAAGTAACAGTCTATATGACGTAACCTTTTTAAAAAACTTGGCTGCAGAGACATGGTTTATCCTTTGGTCAGCTGCACTGTTAAAAAGATTCTAGATAATTTTTCATCGAAGGTATCTCAACCATTTTCATCAAAGGTACCTCAACTATTTTCATCGAAGGTATCTCAACCATTTTCATCAAAGGTACCTCAACTATTTTCATCAAAGGTACCTCAACCATTTTCATGTTAGAAGACCATAAATGTAAGCTTCTACCTGAGAAATAGGGAAAAGTTGATTTTTTTCCTCTTTAGTTGAAAGATCTTTTTTGTAAAACAAATTGGGTGTGTGATTAATTGACTTTAACAGCATGTCAACCTGTCTGGGGTTATTTCATACCAGGAGGTTAGGGAATAGCATACATTGTACATTTATATTTACATTTTTTCTTTTAAGAGTTTTGCAAATGCTAAAATGATATCAAGTATTTTTATCTACAATAGATAATTTGTAAACATCTATTTGACCCCTACATGTGACCCTAAAAGGTACTACTACGCTGGGTCAGAGTGTATACAGAAGTAATAGCAATGAAGGAGTACTCCACACTCCCCAGATTTCCAGAAGAGGAGCCTCACAACCAGAAGCAGTTTAGTGTCATACCCAGGACATCTCTTTTTTAACTTGTGCATATATTGATCAGCATTTGTCATTGTTTCTTGTAATCCAGGTCTATTACCTGTATATTTAATCTTTATTTGCAATTTTATTTTTTGTCAGTATATATCTTTAAACTGGACAGGTCTCATACTCTTAGGCTGATCTAAATGCCATCAGTTTCCTAGTCATTTAATCAGCAACAACCTATACATGCTATGTATTCTCTTACATATATGATAATAAGTCAAAGGATTAGTAATATTTGCATTTCAAACATAAAGTGATGCTCTGGGTCTGGTAGAATTATGAGGGCACAATTCACTTTGAGTTCATTCTAGATAGTCAAACCATGGATACCAATATGTACCCCGAATAGCTGGAGTAGATAAATGTACACCATTGTGTAGCAAAAATATTCAGCTTTGGTTAACAGAAAGTGAAGCAAGACAAAATCTCATACTACTCAAACAAACCAGAATAAAATCCAGGAAGTTGAGGGAATCAAAATGATGCCACACCCGGCAATATCCTTGCTTATTCTGATCCATAGCTCAATTTCTACATTTGTGTTGCATCGTCAACAATCAAAAGAAGGTGAAAACTTCAAAGAAGCAGTTCTTTGTCTTGAAGGAAAAGATCTGGTATCAGCATAGGATCAAAAGTTGACAGAAAAGTAGCCTCAAACAGTCTGACATGGTGGCCTCCACTTTGAATTCTGGGATGCTTTAGTTGTAATTTGAAAAGTAAAGCAAATGAAATACCATGATATTGCAAAACGTTTGATTCACTCTTGTAATAATCTACAAGCAAAGTTGACATTAACAATGTATCATTTTGATATCTTTTTAAGTTACTAAAATATTGCAAAACTTTTGACTCACCTAAGTGCATTAACACAAGATTTTATAGATGTTTTATGTGTTTAGACATTCAGACATTAGACTCATTTATTAATCATCAATTCTTCTCACATTAAGACGTCTTCTTATTAACACAGCATATGATTATTTGTGTGACCTCTGCTTGCTTTAAAATCTGACAAAAAAAACCCTCAGGACAGTGATATCTTAGCCTTTCTTCTATATGTTAAGACGTCATTCTCCTAACTTATCACTGACTTTATCAACGTTCATTACGGTTAACTAGTCTTATGATACCAGTGTCCTGCATGTCTGGTTCGTCTATGCAGGACACTGCTCGAGAAGCAGGGACGAGCTCGTAAGTGATGTACTCCTACGGACCCCCACATATGGCCAGGCAAAACCAGGATGACCAGCTCGAACATACATTCAGCAGCTATGTGAGGATACGGGATGTAGCCCTGAAGACCTGTCAGATAGGGAGAAGTGGCGAGAGAGGGTCAAGGATATCCGTGCTAGCGGTACGACATGATGATGATGATGATACCAGTACAAAAAGATACAAGCAAAAATTATATTTACCAAACTTGAACCTTTTGCAACTTTTGCTTAATTATTCTATGTTCTATTAAACTCTTCAACTCTTCATCTCTTCGTTCGAGATATTCCTCAACATCAAGAATAAAATCACCAAAGAAATTATTAAACAAGACATGCATAAAGAAAAACAATGTAACTGCCAAGAATCAACCAAATTCCTAAATAGATCCAATAACATAGAAACTATGGCAATTGAAAATGATAACATCATTGCAAACCTCAATCTAGCAGATATATATATATTACAAAAATATAAAAGATACATCTACAAAGCTTTTATGCCAGTGAAGTAAAATTTTTCTACTAACCTTTGTCTCACACGTTAATACATTTAAAAATCAAAACATTTACCTACAAACTATACACTTACAAATCATATATATTTAAAGAAAAAAAAAACAAGATTGAATAACCCACAAGGGTTAATATACCATTAAAATAAAATAACAAATCCTTATAATTTGTTTAAAAACAAAGATATTCATCTACAAACTATTTGCCTACAAATCATATAGATAAAAAAATTGGTATTAAATAACCCACAGGGGTTGATATGCTGTTAAACAAAATAACCCAAGCTGATCTACCAAACGGATACAGACTGTTTCTTTCTAGGCTTTAAAAAAACTTTTCTATTCCCACATGAGTCAGAATTAACAAGCTTCATTTAACCAATATCATATTGACTTAGATATTTCATTGGATTATAGATGAAAACCGTTTTACTGTAGAAGTTTCATCTTAGGTCTCCTGTTTTACACACACAGATGCCATGGCATTTATATCAAAAGGTAAAATAAAATAAACAATCTTAGCTTCGTTCTGATGGGGGAGCACCTCCTCCTCTCATCTTAAAGTCATAAATTCAGATTTACTTCATGATTATTAAAGTGCCTCCATCTTGGAGAATGCTGACTGAACGAAGCTATTTTTGGCACTGATCTCAAATTTGGCAGTATATAAGAGGGACTCCAATAAGAGATTGACCTTGTGTCCCATCCTACAATGAGGGGAGGTAAATTCTGATTAAGACTGAAAACCAGAAATTTCACCCTCTTAATTAAATCATAACAACTAATTAGGGGAAGGCTGTCATAGCATAAGGGTTATCATCATCAGAAACTAACAGAGCAATACGAGTTCAAATCTTGGACAAGGCTGTTTGCATTTCATGAAAAGGTCTGTTCTCCCCCCAACAATGGGTAAAAAGCAAAGCAGCCTGAGTTCTATAGTTTGGCAAGGCAACCAATATAGAAGGAAAACTCTGAATTTGAAGTAGCAAAAACTTGACCTTGTTTCATGTCCTTCTTGTGTTGGAGGGGATGGGTATATATAAACAATTGTAACAAATTTGACCATTTTGACTCCCAGACTAAAATCCTCTTCCCCCCACAAAATCTCGCCATGGCAACACTATATTTCTTTTAGACTAAGAAATGCAATGTGGCATCATGATTATCATCATAGAAAATGAAATCAGCCATCCAAGTTCAAACCCTGGATTAGGCTGTGTTTCACTTCACATTAATACTGCTGGGAAAGGCATTTATCCATTTCTACTTCCTATCAGCTATGGGTGAATAGTAGGTCAGACTGTATCTCTAGCCTTGGAGAAGGAAAATTCTGAATTCAAACCAACTAAACAATTGACCTTATATTACATCTGTGGTGGAGGAGGGGCTGGTTAAATACAAACAATCATATTATATTTGACAATCATGATTCTGATGAATAGAACTTGTAGCAGAATTAGACCAGAAAGAACAATATGTTTTTGTTAAGATATTTGAACCAATAAAAGCAATTTTCATAGTCAGAAGGCTATTAGAATTAGCAATAGAAATCGAAAAAGATCTCAACTTGTGTTTCATGGACTGTAAAAAGGCATTCATTAAAGTGAAACCGGAATTTCCCACCAGATTGATCGACATGAAAATAATATACAAATAATCAGCAATTTCTATTGAGAACAAACGGTTGGTAAATGAACAGAGAATCAATTGAGTGAATGTGCCAAAATAGAAAAGAAAAATGTTGTTGTATAGCAGAGAAAGATAAGAATACTAATGTATAAAGATATAATCAGCTTCTTTACTTTTTGAAACCCAGAGAGTCAAAGACAACTGAGGTGAACACACAGGAGATGAAGTAGAAATCTTCAGTGAAACCTCTTCTCTCTAGTCGAGTCGAAATTTTCCTGGTTATATAATATCTTAGATGCTAACGCAAATTTTTGTGGTCACATTTCCTCCAGCCTGCTGTTTCCACATTGCACATGGAGATACCTTCATCTAGCATGCCACTTACACAATGCACACTTCCTTTTAACATGCTACCCATGCAATTCATGTTGCATTTCCACCAAGAACACCTGTGTCCTGTTTACTTAAGGTACCATGTTTATTTCCTGTTATTTTTGTTCCCAGTGTCTGACTTCCACAGCTACATCAAAAAGGGTCTTCAAGTCAATATCCAACAATGTAACAAGGATGTATTTTCTCATTAAATATATGAAAATTGTTACGGAAAACAATTCTAAAAGAATTAGAGAACCAGCCAGGGTTTATTATCTCTGGACATACCCTTTACAATATATACTACATACCATGACATTGTTCTGAGAACAAATTCCAAAAGAAAACTATAAAATTATAAGATATCATGTGTAAAATCAAGAAATGATTAAACCTGTATGTATTTACACAACTCGTAAATTGTGGGCAAGATGAGACACAAGACAAAATATTAAGAAGAGTAAAATTGGTTTGAATTCAGTTTTCTTTCAACTTTCTACAAGAAAGGGTTGAAAAGTTCTTTGCCCAAACAAGATAGGAATGTTCCTTAGAAAGGTTAAAGAAGCTTAAAAAATATTCCAAGTGCATTAAACAGAATGGCATGAATATTTCTTGATTCGAGATCACCTCCTCCTTGGTTTGGCTAAGAAATTTTCAGCAGTTCCTAAAAAGGTTAGCCCACAAACATAAAACAGTATGTACGAGGACCATTAAATAAGTTTCCAGAATCTTTTTGTATGGGCACTTTTATTGATAGTACACACATGAAACTCTAGTTCCCTTCGAAGTAATCTCCTGTGGTAGCAATGCACTTGTTGTACCGTTCCAACAACTTCTGGAAGGCCCCATGAAAGTCCTCTTGTGTGAGCATGTCAATCATCTTTGTCACAGCCTCTTTCATCTCCTCAATTGTCTCATAACGACAGCCTCTGAGCTTAGGGAATAACCAAAAGTCACAGGGAGTAAGATCTGGACTCTAGGGAGGCTGAGGAACTGTCTTGATGCCAATCTCGGTCAAATAGTCTGTGACAAGGATGGAGTTGTGGACTGGTGCATTGTCCTGCTGGAAATGGTACTGACCCAATTTGAAAAGTGCTGGCCTCTTCCCTAGGAATCTCTTCCTGAACTCCCTTAAAACCTCAACATAGTAACCCTAAGCCAAACCCTAACCCTTTGGCCAATGAACTTTAGTGTATTGACTTCCTTACTCCTCTCACACCTTTCATCATCCCTCACAGACTCCCTGCCTTCCTTGAATCTCTTAAGCCACTCAAAATCTGAGGCTTGATTCATGCAAGATGGTTGAAAAGCAGTCTGAAGCATTCCATACGTTTCTGTGGCATTTTTTCCAAGTTTAAAACACAATTTTATTGCATATCGTTCTTCTAAAGTGTCCTCACGTCCAGATTGCCTGTTTGAAATTCACCAGCTGTGGCAATCAGGCTTTAGTAGGCTGTATTCCAGTTGCTGCTGTAGCTGTTCATTTGAACCTGAAATCATAAAAATTGGTCAATCATCTCATAAGATATATAGCAATAACATACTGAATTTTCAAGAGTCTACGACAATTTTAAATGCCTGTACAAAAAAGGCTGGAAACTTATTGAATTTATCTACTCCCTCGAAAATGAGGATGATATGACACAAGCACAATTTTTAAGTGAAGTAAAATTTGAGTGGATTCAGTTTTTTTTCACCTCCACTCATAGTCTAATCAAAACTAAAGAACCCAGTCTGCCTTACTCTACTCTACTCTATTCTCCACCCGCTCATATCTGGGAGTGGAAGCCATTAGATCTATATTCCACCACCCCCATATCTGGGGGTGGAGGAGAATAGATATATTTATACCTTTCCGAATGGCATTAGAACAAAGTAAAAGACAAATTTAAGCACAAAGTGGTAGCACCTGATAGGGTCCTATCTATAGGTCAAATAGAACTATTTGACATTTAAAATGTGTGCAAACAAATGACTAACGCTAAATTGAATTGTTGAAATAGAACTGTTTGATCATTTAACTGTTTGTTTACAAACAACTGATGTTTGGTTGAATTGTTAGTGATTCATAGCAATACTTGGAACCTTTTAACTATCTTGACTTATGTTTACAAATCATATATATTTAATATATATGTATAAAGAGGATTTTGCATTAAATACCCTACAATGTTTTATGTGCCATAAAACCCAACCAAACAAAAGTAGACATAGTTTTTACTGCCAAATATGGAGAAAGTCCTGATGGAGTTTTTTTAAGAGAATAAAATCTTCATGAAAAATTACCAACAATCAGAAAGAGATAGTTGGAAGTTCTGGGAGATATGATGAAGAAGGAAGTCTCAGAGAATTTAAAAGAAGATTTTGTGAAAGTAAGTGAAGTAGAGGAAAGCAAATTTGATGAAGATAAATCAAAATAGATGAAGAAATGAGTACAAGAAAAGCAAAAAAAGGAATCCATCATCACTGCCATTCTGAAGATTTTGTTTGGTCAAGTTTTATGGTATACCAACCTTTGTACGTTATTTCATGTCAAATCCCGTTTATACATACATATATGATTTGTAAGCAAAAAGTTTGTAGGTAATATTATTTTCAAAAAAGCCAGAGGTGATTTGTTTGCACACAATTAAGTGGTTTCAAATAGTGAATAATTCTATCCAACATGAATAATTCTATTCAATATTAATCAGTTGTTTATACACAATTAAATAGTTTCAAGTATTGCTTTTTAACATTAGTATTTCTATTTATCACGTATTTCCATCTAACTTTGTATAACTCATTTCTTTGAACACAGTTAATAATATCAATCATTTGCTATCACACAGTTAAATGGTTACAAGAATTGCTATCAAAATAATAGTTCTATTTAATATCAATCATTTATTTGCACACAGTCAAATGGCTTTAAGCAACCCATAATAATCCTTAAGTAAATGACTGAACAGTTCTATTTGACCCCTAGATAGGACCCAAACAGATACTACCACTCTAAATTAGAGTGGGCCTGGGAGTAATGGCAATAAAGGGGGTTCTTTATGTTCCCTAAAGCTCCAAGACTGGAACCTTACAGTTAGTTGCCCAGTCGGCTGGAGTCATAGAATACACTGATTGCTTCTCTACAGAGGAGTAAGACCCCCTCCCGAATGAGTATCCTGATTATGACACTAAACAATCCGATGGTGACATTCCAGTAATGCTAGAGCTTTTGGGAATGCAGAATACCCCTTTATTACGATCGCTCCCTAGTCCACTCTGGCCCGGAGTGGTAGCACCTAATAGGGTCCTATCTATGGGTCAAATAGAACTAAAATGCGTACTTATGCTAAACTGAACTGCTTGAAGTAGAACTGTTTTGACATTTAACTGTGTGAGGACAAAAACTATACTCATGCTCAACTGAATCGTTTGAAATAGAACTGTTTGACTAAACTGAATAGCTTGAAATAGAAATGTTATTGACAATTAAACTGTGTATATATGCTAAACTGAATAGTTTAAAATAGAACAGTTTATTTGTATAAAAATGGATTTGGCTTTAAATAACCTAAAAGGGTTGATATTCCATAAAACCCTAACAAACAAATAAAACTCAGTATCAGATGCAATTTAGAGTCATACCCAGAACCACTTTGCAGAAATGCAGTCAGCATCTTCTACAGCACTGGTCAATGGTCTTACATTCTGAAGAGACATGGCACATTATCTATCCATCTCTCTCCCTCCCTCACTCTCTCTCTTTTAGACAGAGATAGACTGACACACAGACAGAGACAGCAAACAGAGACACAGATCAATGTTGTTCATAGACTAATGATTAATGTAGCTTTATTACATTATTTTCATTATTATCAATTTTTTTACACCAGCATTAGCTGTTGGTTTTCCACTGGAGTTTGAGTAACAGCAAGTCCCCTCAAGTCTCCAGGACTCTTCTCAGTATTCGGACCAACCTAAACAATACTGTAGTTTTAATAGACTCACTTTGTCCTCCAATTTCCAACTCTTATAGCCCCCTTACCGAACCTTATCATTATTTACTCTTTTGAGAGTTTTTCACTCCAACATTACCTGATAGTTTATCAATGGAGTTTGGGTAACAGCAAGTCCCCTCAAGTCTTCAGGACCCTACTTAGTATCCTGGCTCATCTTATTAATGGTTTCCACTCAAGTCTCCAGGACCCTACATAGTATCCTGGCTTATCTTATTAATGGCTTCCACTCGCCCTCATATTTTCAAATCCTCCAGTCACAGTACCAACTTTTTGATGACTGTACAATACATACCAATTACAATTGGTATCAGCATCATTTACATGTTCCATATTACTCCTTATGAGTTATTCCCACCAGCATTAGCGAGTGGGCTTTCAATAGAGTCTGAGTGATAACAAATCTCTTCCAGTCTGTTGCCTAGATGCTTTTGATTCTTCCTCTAATTTGCAATTGTTCCAATCCCCTTTACAATCCTTTTGGAACCACTCAAGCCAGGCCAGCTACAACTGGTATCACCATCACTTAAATGTTCAATAGCTTTTTTTAGTTCATGGACAAAGTCTAAGTTTTTATTATTATCATCATCATTATTATTATATCACTCTTTTGAGAGTTTTCTGCACCAGTATTAGCTGATGGTTTCCCACTGGAGTTTGAGTAACAACAAATCCCCTCAAATCTCCAGGACTCTTCTCAGTATTCTGGCTGATCTCAGTAATGCTATAGTTAGTCTCCACTCATCTTCTTATTCCTTAGTCCTCCACTCCCTGCATCAATACATTGGTAACTGTACCAAGTCCCCCGATTACAATTGGTATCACTGTCACCTTCATGTTCCATAATTTTTCAGTGTTCTAGCTAGGTCTTGGTACATATCTCTCTTTTTGCTTTCCTTCAGTTTTACCCTGTGATCAGGCAGAATGGCAAAGTCCAAAATTTGGCGGACTCTTTTTTGTTGACTCTCACTTGGTCTGGTCATCTTAGATGACCTGTCTGACTCTCAAAATCCCAAAGAATTTTGTGCATCTCATTTTCTAGGACGGATTCTGGGTTAGGCATATACCATTTGTTCATATGGTCAAATTTAAACTTCTTGCACAATTCCCAGTGGATCACCTTCCTCATCCAGTCATATCTCGTCTCAGTTATTGTGTTCGCTTATCATGTGACTGATTGTTTTGTCTCTCAAAATATATTAGTTTTTCCTAACAAATATTCTCCATCCTTGTTAATGCACTTAATTCAAGGGTGAATATAAACCATTTATACAATAAAAATGACTAATGCTAATGACTCCATGTCAAATTATAGACTTTATATATATATATATATATATATATATATATATATGATGATGATGTTCCTTGACTTTCTGTCCTTATTGTGCCTACAAAATCTTCTAAACTGTATCCAGTGTATTGTTATAAAAACAATTTTCTTAAATCAGAAAAGTCCTCAAATATGTGACTTGCGTATTTCATCTGAAGATTTTATTTTTTTACAAATACATTAAACTTTTGTCATAAGATTGACATGAGAAGGTAAGAAAAAACTAAAAACTAAAATTAAAAAATTAAAATTCTCTCTCTCTCTCTCTCTCTCTCCATATATATATATATTAAACTCTCCCATCAACTCAGAGAGCCAACAGAAATGAACTATTGAAATAGCCACACAGATGATATGTTTTATTGTAGTGAAAACTTATGTCGGGCCAAACACACATTTTGAATGAGCTGATAACAGAAGAATAGTATATCAATATACTACAGATTCTTACAAACAACACCCCTCAGGCCTTGAGTTGTTCAGAGTTTTCCTTCTCCTTGACCAGTTGCCTTAATATATATATATATATATATATATATATATATCACAGGTAATAAGCCTATCAGTTCAAACATAAAATATTAAATTATGGATTTTGTAAGTTTTAGCCAAATACTCTAAACAGCAAGTCTATTTTTTCTGGAGAGGTAGGTAACTTGAAAATTCCAATTCCCAAATGAGAGTTGAAAGACTTCAAGAAGTTTAATGAAGTCTGTAGAATTTCCTGTGAGCGAAATTCTTGGCATTGGAATCAAAGCTCTATTTTGTCTTCCTGTATTTTGAGTATTTACCTAATCCCTCTGCCATAAGCAGAATGTGACACAAGGTCAATTTTTTAAGTGGAGTAAAGTAACTATTTACCCATTACTAAGAAGATGAACAAATAAATTCATGCATTAGCACAAAGTGAAATGCATACCACTTGATCCAGGATTTGAACTTAGATTGCCTATTTCATTTCCTCTGATAATTATTGTTACACTAAATGTGCCTTCCTGTGTTTTATGTAATATTCGCCTTGGATACTCTCTTGCATTTCTCTATTTTTAGCTTCCTTCAGTCTGAATTCTCAACTTGATCTATTTTTATTCGGTTAATCTCAAAGTAATGAGCCATACCAAAGACTCAAAAAATGGTACTTGATGCTTCCTTGCTTAATACTCAGCATTATAAGGTACAGATCAAGGGTAAAGTGGAGCAATCCAGGGAAAGGAATAATGCCTTCCCCTACACCTTGGTGTAATAGCTATTGAAAAGGGTGACCAGAAGGCTCCCTTTTCAATAGCTACTACACCGAGGTATTGGGGAGGCCACTACTCCTTTCCCTAGATTGCTCCACTTTACCCTTAATACGTACCTTATATTTCTGAGTGTTAAGCAAGGAGGTGTCTAGTACCATTTGTTGATTCTTTGGTATGACATGACCTGAGATTGAACCCAGATCTCCCGGACCATTGGCAAACACTAGACCAATAAATTTAAAAATGTTAATTTTTATAGTTGAACACTTTCCATTTTAACCTTTAAATTTAACTGAAATTTTATGAATTATATTTGATGTTAATGCAATGCATTTTATTATAGAGAATTATTATCCAATTTCTTTCTTTTCATTTATTTTCCTTTACTTTGTGACTAACAAAATAACATAATAAAAATCTAAGTTATCTCATCTAGTTAACCAATGTCATTTATTTTCTTCTTCTTTTTTATTTTTCTTCAGGTAATCAATGTATTTGAGATGCCATCTATTCTCATCTTCTCTCTTCGTAAGCAAAAAGAAATACTATATCAAAGGTAAATTAAAACGTTATAAGAAGACCCAGAAAGAAAAGAAGAAAAAGAAGAAGAAGAAAAAGAAGCAAAAGAATTTTAAGAGAAAGTCAAAGATAGGGATGTATAAATTGGCTGTTGTTGTCACAGATTGAATGATGACGATTATTTTCCCTGTTGCCATGGTTATAGTATTGATTGCTTCAACAGCTGCCCAAAACAAAACTTCACAATACTTGGTTGGTAAGTGAAAATTCTCTTTCCTTTTGTCAGCTAAAACCTAGCCCAGTGTTTATAGAATACAATAAAAGTTGTACAAGCTCTGTGACATTTGAAATAGTGTGCTTATTTAGGAGCTGCAGATATTATATCCTTATTCAACATAAAGCTTCTTTAAACGATGCATATACCAAACTAAATAACATTGAATCTTTCTAGCAATGTTCTGTCATAAGCAGTGAAAAACAATACCAATATATCTTAAAGGGATGTTTTTAGTTCATGACTTTTCTGAAGAATTTCCAGCAAAATATGAGAGATTGTTGGATCCAAAAACAGAAACCACCCTGTCAGCAGGGCTTTGAATACACTGACTCTTTTCCCTGCTGAGGGGTAAGACGTGGCTGTCGCTATAATACTATATATACTATATAATGGTATTATAGCGATGGCCACGGGTAAGACCACTCCAAAAGGGCAATTCCTGGCTATGATACTAAACTATATCTGATTTTGAGGGTCTAGTTTGAGAGATCTGGGGAGATCTTCATTGACATTACTCCCAGGTCTACTCTGACCTGAACTGGTAGTACCTGTCAGGATCCCACCTATAGGCCAAATACAAGGGTGGTTGAAAAGTTCATATAATAATGTCATATCTACTGTTGATAACTTTTGGATTAATGGATCCAAGCACTGCAACACCAATGAAAGAAATGTGTGAACCATAAGGAAGTCTATGTTGAAAAATAGATCTCATTTGGTTATATTCCATAAGAGAATCTTGATCAGCTAATAAAGGTCTTTTAAAAAATTATTCATGTTCAAAAGAAATGTGCGCAAAAAAAAAGGAAAAAGAAACATTTACACAAAAAATGTAAATAGGAACATACAATGAATACAATTCCCTGACCTCTTGGCATAAAGTAACCCTAGACGAGTTGAGATGCCATTTAAATCAATCAATCAACCAAACAAGAAAGGAATTATCTTTAAGTTCAATTTTTAGTTTAAATTTTTTACGTGCTTAAAGATCTCAAGAAACAATGTGGTAAATATGTAGAACTTTGTGAATGAAAAAAAAATGTTCATGTCGGACTTTGTAATAAAGATGTAAATTGTGTATCTACATTTCATAATTCTGAGTCATTCCCATCTTGGTCAGGCTGAAAACTTTACAAAATTTGTTTAAACAAATTGCTGATGTAACCACATTTTTCTAATTTAAATTCTACAGCTTCTTTCATTGATTCATTCTCTTTCTTCTTTATTGTTCTGTAAAAAAAAATGATGAACCTCTTTTTTAGTACAAATTATATATCTGAAGAAGGCTGTAGAATGAATTGGCTGAACTGTTGGGATACCATTAGTAGCATAAATGATAAGTTTGGTTATTCAATCAAATTTTGGTTTGGTTTGGTTTGGTTTGGTTTGTTTGGTTTTATGGCATATCAACCTTTGTAGGTTATTTAACGCCAAATCCATTTTTATGTAAATAATCTGTTCTATTGAAAACAGTTCAGTTTAGCATACGTACACAGTTTAATTGTCAAAAACATTTCCATTTCAAACTATTCAAGCAGTTATATGTAATAATTCAGTTAAGTGTAAATACAGTTTTAATGTCAAAAAACAGTTCTATTTGAAATAATTCAGTTAAGCATAAGCACACTGTTTAAGTGTAAGTACTGTTTAATTGTCAAAAACATTTCTATTCCAAGCTATTCAGTTTACTCAATTCATTTTAGCATAAGTATGCTGTTAGTTCTATTTAACCCATAGATAGGGCCCTATCAGGTGCTACCACTCCGGGTCAGAGTGGACCTGGGAGCGATGGCAATGAAGGGGTACTCCGCATTCCCCAAAGCTCCAGCACTGCTGGAACCTCACCATCAGATTGTTTAGTGTCATATCCAGGACACTCGTTAGGCGGGGTCTTACCCCTCTGCAGAGGTGCAGTCAGTGTATTCTACAGCCCCAGCTGACTGGGCAATACAGATTTAAATGTCAGACAGTTTTATTTCAGATAATTCAGTTCAGCATAAGTACACAGTTTAGACATCAAAAACAGTTCTATTTCGAGCAATTCGGTTCAGCATAAGTATGCAGTTCCAATGTCAAAACAGTTCTATTTTAAACAATTCAGTTTAGCATAAATACACTGTTTAAATGCAAAAATCAGTATAGTGAAAGAAGCACGGTTTAGTTCTATTCAACTCATAGATAGGACCCTTATCAGGTGCCACCACTCTGGGCCAGAGTGGACCTGGGAGCGATGGCAATGAAGGGGTACTCCACATTCCCCAAAGCTCCAGTATTGCTGGAGCCTAACCATCAGATTGTTTAGTGTCATATCAAGGACACTCGTTGGTGGGGTCTTACCCCTCTGCAGAGAAGCAGTCGGTGTATTCTACAGCCCCAGCCGACTGGGCAATCAATCAAATGTTGAAATTTCAATGGCTCTTTCCAAAGTCATACATATATATCAAAATAAAGATATTAGAATACATGTTGTTCATGAATGCAAAAAAAATAATAGACATATAGGTATTATTTCCTAGGATAGTCCCAAGTTTGGTACAAGGCTATTTGGATGTAATGCAACCTTGGAAACAAATTCATAATGGTTTATGAGTTGCCAGAATCATCTTAGGAAAAAAGAATTATAAAATCAGTATATATATATTTACCCAACCCCTCCGCTTGGGCAGGATATGACACAATGTCAATTTTTAAGCAGAGTTTAACAGGTTTGAATTCAGAGTTTTCCTTCTCCTAGATTAGTTGCCTCACCAAGGTTGAATAACCAAGTCTGTCCTACTATTTACCCATAGCTGGAGGGAGAATAATTGGATTCATACCTTTCCCAAGGGTATTAGTGCCATGTGAAATGCCCTCAGTCACGTCCAGGATTTGAACTCGTGACGTTGTGTCCATTTCCTACAATGATAACCATTACACCACGGGCACCTCCTTACACCATGGGCACCATAAAATCAGTATATAAATTTCCCACTACGACAGTCTATCTTTGACAATATTACCAGCCTTATATATTCACAGAATGTCTTCAATAGTTGAAACTTAAGGAAAAAAAAATTTCAAATCTGATAAGATGTTGTATTCAATTCAGGCCGTTTACCAAATAAACCATTACTGTGTGATAATAATCCTTAGTAAACAGTTATAGCTTCAAGTAATGATTCTTGATACTAATAATTTACAATTATATAGTATCAAGTATTCCTATCTAATAAAAATAATTTGCATGCAATTGTATGGTTTCAAGTATTCCTATCTAATACTAATAATTTATATATTATAATAACCATTTAAAGCAACTAATGATAATCCTTAGTAAGCAATTATAGCTTCAGGCAAATTCTCTTGATACAAATAATTTGCAAACATATCTATCTGTCCCCTAGATGGGACCCTAATAGGTACTACCACATCGGGTCTGAGTGGGCCTGAGAGTAATAGCAATGAAGGGATACTCCATAGATCTCCAGAAGTGAAACCTCACTACCAGATGCAGTTTAGTATTATACTCAGTACACTCCTTTTTTGTATGGAGTCTTACCCCTCTGTAGGGCATACAGTCAGAATATTCTAAGTTCTTCTGAAAGGGCTGACAACAGATTTAAGAATCATTCATGGTTCATTTGTATTTCTTAGCCCAAATTCTCTGTTGAAGGAATTTGGGACTGTGTCTAAATTTGGTTGCTTAATCCTTGTGGAATAATTCATCATATTATGATTTGACACTCTTGCAGAAATTAATGGTGGCCTGATAAAAATGCTGGCTAAGAGAATAGATAAGAATTTCTGTCTGAACCAAATGTCCCTGAGAAAATCATTCACTTGAATCAACAGCATTTGCCCACATTGCCATTGAGACTATATCACCATCAGTATTATCATCAATCTTTTCTTCCTCTTTCTTCTTATCCATCCTAAATACAAGGGTGAGTTAAAAGTCTTGCAATATTTTGGTTGTATGTTTTAGCAAAGGTTGTGACGATGACAAACCATACTGGATTGAGAGATATTAAACTCACCTAATACTCTTTGATGGTTACTCAACAGATTTGTCTCTATGGTTTGGAGTACCATATTGGAATCCATGGTTTTAGGCCTACACAACCTTGCATGATCAGTGAGCTTCTTTCAACCCCAACAAAATTTCTTCAACCATCTGGTAACTGTACAATGATCAACTGTACCTTCATCTTTTGCACAACAAATGTTTTTAGTTGTTTCTACATTGTTATCGCCCAGTTTGAATGCATAGAATGTAAGTTCTCAAATTAAACTACACCGTACATTCATCTGTGTGGCTTTAGAATTACATGCATAGTGAAGCACACCACCTAGCACAATAGTACCAACCATAGTTGGAACTTAGCACGGCATGAATTATTTTGATCACCTGATAGACACAAAGCAAATTAACATGTACCAAAATACTGTAAAACTTTTTAACTCACCAAATAAATGTTTTTAACTGTTTTTTTTTTTTTTGTTTGTTTTTTTTTTTCATGAATTAACTAAGGTTGACCAATTTTCCACAGAGATCATGTTCAGAAAAATTACTCTTTATCTGTCAAACATTTGCATCTGAGAAGCCAGATTGTCTATTACAGCTGCTTTAAGAACAAAAACTACACTATTAATGCTACTTGTTTATAAAACCAATGACAACAAACGTTGCAGCAAGAGATCAAGAGGTAAAGTAAGGGATAAGTTATAGGTATGATTTTTGTGTTTGCAATACCAGTGGCTCCAGTAGCTTATTGGTAAAGCAACTTGTATGAATAAAGTAAAAGAGAATGTGAATTGGAGCTTCCTTCAGAGTTTTTCCTTTATACTCTCCAATGTACACTGTCCCTTACAGTCGTAGAACTGATGATACAAGGGAATTATGATAAAAAAGAACTAAAATTAAAAAATTGAAAGAAAATTGGTCAAAACTACTACAACTATTACAACTACTACTAATAATAATGACTACTGGGAAATATTGATAGGTGAAAAATGTCATAAACATCAACCAGAACAAATAACAGAAGACAAAGAAGCAACTATTCACTCAAACTTTGCTATTCAAACTGATTGAAAAATAAAGAACTATAGAACAGATGTTGTGGTTAGGGATTATAAAAGAAAAATATACCTTCTAATTGATATGTCAGTGACAGCAGATTATAAGTTATCAGTCAAATGATATGATAAAATGTGTCACTTTAAAACTACCACTAAGCCAGTCATAGAAAGAGCCCTGGATATAATCAAGAAAGGGACAGATAAATACATTAATAAGACACCTCATAGTTTCAGCCAATATGAAATAGAAAATAAACACAGTAACTAGAGTTCAAACCCTTAAAATAGCTGTTTGTATTTTACATTCCACTTGTACATTTGGGAATGCAGGAATCCAAATATTCTCCCTCTAATTATGGGTATCTAGTTGGGCAGACTGACTCTTTAACCTTGGTATTGCAACTGATCTAGGAGAAGGAAAACTCTCAATTCAAAACTGTTAAACTCTGCTTAAAAAATAGACCTTGTGTTGCATCCTGCCAGTGTCAGAGGGGTTGGGTAACTACATAGATGAAATACAAAAAATCATACTTTGCAGAGCTGCTCATCTCATGAGGAGATTACTATCAATGTGAGTCGAAATATTATACCCAGCAGAGGCAGCCAAAAACATTAATACATAGAATTCCTATAATTACTGTCCCTCAAGCTAGGCCTTGGGCAAAGACCCAGTGAAGGATTGTAAGAAACAGAAAATAATGCTGAAAATTATCAATAATAAGAAGAATTCCTTGAGATTCTGAGATATAAACCAATCACCAAATTCTGGCCAGAAGACTAGAGCTTGTTTTAGCTAAAAAGAAAAAAAGAATTTCTCATTTAGTGGATCTTGGCATTTTGGTGGACCACAGAGTAAAAATAAAAAGATTAACAAATACTTGGACCTTGACAGAGAACTGAAAAAGCTGAGGAATATGAGGGTGACAGTTATACTAATTGTAGAAGGAGCACTTGGAACAAAGGCTTAAAAAAAGACTTGAATAATGTGAAATCAGAGAAAGAATTGAGACCATTCAGACTACAGCATAGCTAAGGAGTGAAATGGCCTGGCTAGCAGTGAAATGGACCAAAACATCTTCAAAGAAGCTAAAAAAAGGTGGAAAAGGAATAATAGAGTGTTTAAAATGTACAAAATATCCAATTAAATCATAAACTTCAAAATGACTTGGAAAACTGGAGGGTAGAATTGACAGCAGGAAGACAAACCCAAGCAAAGGAAAAAATCCAAAGAGGCATCTTACAGGGAGACCTACTCTCACCACGTTATAGAAATGATGCCACTCAATTATATACTCAGGAAATTTACTGAGAACTACAAATTTACAAAATCTCAGGAAATTATTAATTACTTTATGTATATGGATGACATGATAGTATTTACAATAAATGAAAAATAAAACAAAAAAACTGGAGACCCTGATACAAACAAGAAGAATATACAGCCAGGATATTAGAATGGAATTTGGCATTGAAAAATCTGCCATACTCATAATAAAGAGTGGGAAAGGATAAACAGTGGAATAGAACTACCAAATTAGGAAAGCATTAGAATTCTTGGAGAGAAGGAAAATTACAAATACTTGGGACTATTGGAAGTAAACACCATCAGACAAGGCGAGATAAAGGAAAAACCAAGAAAAGATTAACTCAGAAAAACGAGGAAGCTTCTTGAAACCAAGGTCTGTAGTAGAAATTTTATCAAAGTGATAAACACCTGGGTAGTCCACCTAAGTAGATTCTCAGGACCATTCTGAAGATATACCAGGGAGGAACTCAAGCAAAAGGACCAAAGAAGAAGGTAGTTGAAGACAAGACTTTACTTACAAGAGATGATATACATAGATTATATGTGTCAAGAATAGAAGGAGGAAGAAGACTCACCAATATGGAGGATTGCATTGATGCATCAACAAAAGGACTTGACGATTACATTATAAAGTGTAAAAAAAGACTAATTAAAAGTCAATAACAACATTGGCAATATATGTACAGAGAGAAAAACAATAAAAAATTGGAAACAGAAATGTAAAAAAAAACAACAAATGAATGAATATGTCATGCCACAAACTAACAAAGTTGCACATAAGAAGACATAGACATTGATAAGAAAGGAAAATCTATAAAGAGAAACTAAGTTTTTTCTAATAGCAGCATAAAACAAAGCCATAAGGACTAATTATGTGAAAACAAAAATTGATTATACACAAGAGAATAGCAAGTATAGATTATGTGGAGAAAAAGATGAAATAACCATATTATAAGCCAGTACAGTAAGTTGGCACAAAATGAGTATAAGACTAGACATGACTGGGTGGGAAAAGTGATCCACTGGGAATTGTGCAAAAGATTGAATTTTGACCATATTACCAAATGGTATATGCACAAACCAGAATCCATCTTAGAGAATGCAACTCATAAAATTCTCGGGGATTTTGAGATCACCAAATTCTGATTGGAAGACCAGATCTAGTGCTAATTAACAAAAAAAAAAAAAAAAAGAAGAAAGAACGTGCCATCTTGTAGATTTTGCTATTTTGGTTGACCACTGAATGAAAATAAAAGTAAGAGAAAAGATAAACAAATACTTGAACCTTGCATGAGAACCAAAAAAACTGTGGAACATGAGGGTGACAGTAATATATACCAGTTATAGTTTGTGCACTTGGAACAGTCCCCAAAGGCTTAAAAAAGGTACTGGTAGAATTGGAAATCAGAAGAAAAATCAAAACCATCCAGACTATGGCATTGTTGAGATAGGCCAAAATACTGAGGAGAGTCTAGGAGACTTGAGGAGACATGCCATCACTCAAACTCCAGTGAAAGCCCATCAGCTAATGAAAAACTTGCAGTGAATAAAACCTTAAGTGAAAAACTGAATCTCTTCTAATAGCAGCACGCAACAATGCCATAAGGACCAATTATATTAAAGTGAAAAATCACAACAGAATAGCAAGTGAAGGTAATGAGGTGATAGATTAATCCCATAATAAATGAATGCAGCAAACTAGAGCAAAAAGAGTATAAGCTTAGGAATGACTGGATGGAGAAGGTGATCCACTGGGAACTGTGCAAGAAATTGGAATTTGACCATACTACAAAATGGTATATGCACAAACCAGAATCTGTACAAGAGAATTAGATGCATAAAATTCTCTGGGATTTTGAGATACAAACAGATCATCTAATCACCTAACCTTGGCCAGAAGATCAGACCTAGTGTTCATTAACAAGAAAAAAGGAACTTGTCATCAAACAGATTTTGTCATCCTGGCAAATCAAAGAAAGCAAAACAAGAGACACGTACTTAGACCTTGTCAAAGAACTAAGAAAACTGTGGAACATGAGGATGAGGGAACTCTAATTGTAATTGGCATACTCGAAACACTCTCCAAAGGCTTGGAAAGAGAACTGGACGAGGTAGAAATTGGAGGACAAATCAAATCTATCTAAACAACAGCCTTGTTGAGACAGGCTAGAATACTGAGAAGAGTCCAGGAGACCTGGGGAGACTCCCTGTCATTCATATCCCCATCCACAGAAAAACCCACCTGCTAACATCAGAATGAAAAACTTGCAAGGAGTGTCATAATAATCATCAATGCAGTTTTAGTCTCAACTATTTGAATCCACCAATTTTGAAGAAAATTAACATTTCTTTTATAGTTCCTTTCTATCTTTATAAATATAGCTTTAGACTTTATACTTTATATTTATAAATAAAGCACACAAATGTTTTATATTGATCTTCAATCTTTGATGTTTGTTTTCACTGAAGTGCAGAATTTTTAAAAGTTCAGCAGGTTAATAATAATTGACAACGCTTTATCTAAGGAATCAAAGAAAAAATAAGATGAATACATTTATGTACAAATGTATATATTGCTCGTGAACATTTATGTACTTGTAAGCATTAAGAATTATTTGTGTCATTCATATTTGCACCTGGATAACAAAAGATATTCTCTAATGTTTTCCTTTCTTTTCTTTTTTTGTTGTTGTTGTTGTTGTGTTATCTTCCAATCTCAGATATTTTTGTTATTTAACTCATCAATGTATTAACAAAGATATAATAAAATCAGCTCGTCCCATTCAGTCCGATGTCCAGTCCTGTCTCAAAACTAAAAACTAATTACACTGATAATTGGTTTATACAAATATAAAAAAACCCTCACAAACTTTGTTTGGACATTGTAGAAATCAATACAATATGCACAATGTAACCATTTAATCAAACTTTACATAAAATAGACTAGCTTAGATGTGAGCATAGGGAAGGGCAGTTTATTTACTGGGTTATGTCTGTTCAATATCAAAGAAGAAGAAAAAGAAGAAAAAGAAGAAGAAAAAGAAAAAGAAGAAAAAGAAAAAGAAGAAGAAGAAGTACTGAATTGTCAATAATCCAAATTATTGAGAGGACAATCACTGATCGGAGCAGGTTATTTGAATAAGTTGAATAACATTTCATCATCAGGATATGATGCCTATCTATGTTATAAAGCTTATAGAAATTAATGCTTACAATAAAAAAAAAAGCTGAAATAAAACTTAATGTACATTGTTTGTGGAGATAGTAAATTCTGTTTAACTGAATTATCACCAGTGAATCAAAACATCTACTTATTTGAATTAAATCTTGGAAAGCCAAAACAGATCAAGAATATTTATAACTATTTCTATTCTCTTATTTGGGCCACCAAGCTGTTTAATTGGGTTAATTGGGGCAAACCAAAGTAATTGTTTAATTAGTCATCGGTGACATACCCACTGATCAATCAGGCAATATTTGTTGTCAGCAGCTTGTAAAATATAGATATACTTATATGTATCATTTAGTGTAAAGAAAATCTTTAAATAAAGGATGAGATTAAGCAAGAAACAAGGAATGATAAAATAATCATTTTAGGCAGTCTCTTCAGACACAATCACGTAAGAAATGAGAGTTGATAATGGGCATAAATTCTTCATATATATATATATACATATATATATATATATAATAAATATATATTAGATATATATATATATTTAATCCATGGAAACTAGTCTGCAACCCTGGGTTTCATGAAGTTTTTTGCAAAACAACAATGATCAGGCAGTTAAGAAGATGGATTAAATATATATATATCTAATATATATTTATTTATTTATTATTATTATTATTATTATATAATAGCTCTATCCTAGATATTGAGCACTCTCCATATTATATTGCACTTGGTTTGACACATACCCACAAAGTGATTTTTGTGACAACCAACACTCTGATATATATATATATATAATTATAATACCAGATGAAATATAAATTAGAAAAGTGGTTCATAGAAAATGCTCACTGCTATAATAGCAGAGGAGGATACAACACAGGTCATTTTCTAAGCAGTAGAGAGTTTGTTTTCCTTTTTCAAAAGCGGCTGGCATATCAAGGTTACAAAGCCTTGTCTACCTTATTATTTTATTTACCTATAGCTGAGAAAGAAGAGATGGATTCATGCCTTTTCCCAAGCAAATCCATTTCTAATGACAATAACCGTGATGCCAATAGCACAAGGTTCAATCCCAGGTTGAGTCATACCAAAGACTCAAAAAGTCATAATTAATGGTTCCTCACTTAACACTCAGCATTATAAAGTCCAGACCAAGGAGAAGTAAAGCAATCCAGGGAAAGAAATAGCCACTCTCCCCTACACCTGGGAGTTGTAGTTATTAAAATGGATTGTACTATTTTACTTACTATCAAGAAAAACTTAGTAAAAAAAGTTAATAAATAATGTCATATTCTATGAAACATATCCAGAAGAATATGCATGTGTGTGTGTGTGTGTGTGTGTGTCTGAGTGTGTGTGTGTGTGTGTATGTCAGTGTAACAATTGTTATATTTTGACCCTCGCCGCAGCCCAAAAATGCTATTCCAAGGTGATACACCGGAAGGAAGTGACACATTCCAATGGCCAGTAATCGAAAGAGATCGCGTGGGCAGATTAAGGCTTATGATATGGGACAAGGTGAAGGTCCCATTGTGCCACTACAGTGATGCACCGGAAGAGAGTAACCTCTGAACTGCATGACAGTTATTTCCGCTTGATGACGATTAAACATTCGATTTCAAAGATCCAGTGGGCGATCGTGTGGGCGTTGAATTATTATATAATTGAGTTGAGTTGGGTGCCAAAGCAGTTGCCAGGAGGGTTCCAGAGAGTTAGAGACGAGATGTGGTAGGGAAGGCCACACCCGACCGAGGGGGCCCTCAGAAAGCCCCGATGGAGTAGACCCCAACATCAGGAGGACAAGAAAGACACAACGTGACGGTCATAGCAGTGGGGTCAAAATATGAAGTTTATGTTCGGTCTCCAGCATCCTCTCACATGCAAACCTTTGAACAACCCTTTCGAACCCTTCCAATAAAGTGAGAGGTAAATATAATTGTTAAAGAAATATTCTTGCATCGTTTCTTCCTGCGTTTTCCTTCATGCATCTGTCTTTGATATTGTGTCGTTGTGATGCTGAATGATGATGTAGATGACTATCTAACACAATCTAGGTCAAGCATCAACGGTTATTGACTAGTTATTTGCCATATGGTAACTGATTGATAAAATAAAACAGGAATTCTTCCAAATTGTAGTACTATTGTATCGTTACACTACTTGGATTCTAATGAAATGATTGAGAAAAAGCTAGATGAGAAATACACAAGCATACTGCATGGTATTTTGAACCCCACAAAACAGCAGCTATATAGCTACTAACTTTTTATCTCACAAACTATCTAAGATGAAGAAGACTTGCCGGTTGAAGTAAAGACAATTTCATAAATGATGTTCTATGGACACTGACTCGTGGACATGCTTGTATTGGCCGAACAGCAAAAAGTTACATTCAGCTGCTTTGTACAGACACTGGATACTGTCTAGAAGGAGGTGCCCATGGTATAATGGTTATTGTCATAGAAAATGGACACGACGACACGAGTTCAAATCCTGGATGAGGTTAATTGCATTTCCCACAGCACTAATACCCTTGGGAAAGGTATGAATCCAATTATTCTCCCTCCAGCTATGGGTAAATAGTAGGATAGACTGGGTTCTTCAACCTTGGTGAGGCAACTAGTCTAGGAGAAGGAAAACTCTGAATTCAAACCTGTTAAACTTTGCTTAAAAAATTGACCTTGTGTCATATCCTGCCCGGGCAGAGGTGTTGGTAAATATGGATACTATCTAAAAGACTTTCAAAGATTGATGGTTAGTAGGGACAAATAGCAAAGCAAAAATAAAAGGAATTTGAAGTGTCAGCATCCCATGATGATGATAATGATAATTGCCCATATCTGAATATATATATATATATATATATATATATATATATATATATATATATATGAGAGTCATCCAATAAAGAAGGTGAATTTTGCCTAAGCAGTAGGCAACAGGATGCACTGTTTATAGTTGCAGCTTTTTCAAAGAAATCAACAGTGATGCATCTGTTCATGTCCCAGAAGACAGTCAGCATGACCTTCTTTACTGACCATTGCACCTAGAAGTTTTACTTTACCAGAAAGTCAGTGCATTTCCATTCCATAAACTGTCTTTCCAACATTCTCATCTCACATTCTTCGGGAAATTTCACTAACAGAGCTTTACATTTATGGAAAACCATTACAAAAAGAATTGTCCCTTTTTATCAAATTCCCTTTATTTATTTGAATAAACCATAATTATATATATATATATATATATATATATATATATATATATATATATATATATATTTCTTTAAGAAAAAACAACGAAACCAATCACAAAGGATTATAAATTTATTTCCATCCTGTTACGCATTTTTGAAATTTCCAAAAACACGAAAAAAATTAACAGGACTTCTTCAGATCTTTTTGATAAAAAAACTAGAATAGACACATAAGAGTGGGAGGGGCTAGAAGAGGGGGAGGGGATAGAAGAGGGGTGAAGAGTTACCTCTTCATTAAGCCCACTTCTGTTTTAAATTTAAATTTCGGTTAGCAATGTAGTAAATTTATTTTTTTTTTAATTTTTTAAATTAATATTTTTTTTAAATTTACATTTAGACTTAAATTACAGATATTTTTAATTAGATTTAAACTTTAATTAATAATCTCATGTAAAGATGCAGTAATAGATATATTAAAACAAAAACAAATATTTAATTTACTTAAATATTTTAAAATTTCAAAAATATTTAGAAGGCATTAATCAGTTACACTTTTTATGCGTAGTACATATGTATTATATGCTTTTTCACAATTTTCTATCTAACAATTTATTTTATTTATTCTCAAAATTAACTC
>OY757909.1:2431906-2471906 GCA_963585895.1 Sepioteuthis lessoniana
TGCTGCAAGGAGATACATTAGCCCCATACCTGTTTATCATCTGCCTAGACTACGTGATTAGAACGTCTATTGATAAAATAAAAGATAACAGTTTCAAGCTGGCAAAGGAAAGAAGCAGAAGATACCCTGCACAATTATAGATGCAGACTATGTCGATGATATAGCACTTTTTGCAAATACTCCCATGAAGCCAAAACCCTGCTACATAGTCTAGAATGAGTAGCTGCTGGCATAGGCTTCCATGTCAACACAGATAAGACAGAATACATGTGCTTTAATCAAAGAGGCGACATCTCCACACTAAATCGTAGTTCCTTGAAACAAGTAGACAAGTTCACCTACCTATGAAGCAGTGTCTCAACAACCAAGACAGACAACAACATGTGACTAGCAAAGGCATGGACAGGTATTAATAGACTATCAGTCATATAGAAGTCAGACTTGAGCGATAAATTAAAACCCAGTGTCTTCGAAGCAGCAGTTATGTCGATACTGCTGTATGGATGCACTACCTAAACACTAACTAAACGTATGGAGAAAAAAGCTAGACAGCAATTACACAAGAATGCAGCAAGCAATTTTGAACAAGTCCTGGAGGCAGCACTCCACAAAGCAGCAGCTGTATGGCCACTTACCACCTATCATGAAAACTATCCAAGTTAGACAAACCAGACATGTGGGACACTGCTGGAGAAGTGAAGACAAACTCATAAGTGACGTACTCCTGTGGAGCCCTTCATATGGAAAGGCAAAGGCAGGACAACCAGCTAGAACCTATATACAACAACTCTGTGCCGATACAGGATATACCCTGAATGACCTCCCAGGAGTGATGGATGATAGAGACGGGTGGCAAGAGAGGGTTAGGGAGATCCATGCTGGCAGCACGATATGATGATGATAATATATGACAAAGACATCCTTGAAGAAGAACAGTAGTGATACTATTCAACCCATAGCTGGAAACATAAGTGGGTTCATACCATTCCCAAGGGTAGTTGTTCAAAAGTGAACATATATATATATATATATATATATGTATAATATTAATAATATAGTTTGCCATATTCATAGATAAAGCATGCTTAATATCAGTGATAGAGCATAAGTAAATCTAAGTTTGAATAGGGTTGACACAAAGTCAGCTGTACTTAGTAACTGTTGGTTTCTTGCCTCTGAGGTTATTTGAATTACTTGGTTCAATAATAACATAGGCAAAAAACTGACAGTTGCCAAGCATCACTGCCTCTATGTCTAAACTATCCTAAGTTATATATACGTGATATATTCAATAAGGTTCCAGACTTTTTTTATAGAGGCATTTAAAATTGTCATAGACTCTTGAAAATTCAGTATGTTATTGCTATACTTCTTATGAGATGACTGACCTGTTTTTAGGATTTCAGGTTCAAATCAACAGTGACAGCAGCAATTGGAATACACCCTACTAAAGCCTGATTGTCACAGCTGGTGAATTTCAAACAGGTAATCTGACATTTTAGAAGAACGATATGCAATAAAATTCTGTTTTAAACTTGGAAAAAGTGCCACAGAAATCTATGGAATGCTTCAGACTGCTTTTTGACCATCTTGCATGAATTGAGCATCAGTTCTTGAGTGGCATAAGCGATTCAAGGAAGGCAGGGAGTCTGTGAGGGATGATGAGAGGTGTGGGAGGAGTAAGGAAGTCAATACACCAGAGTTGATTGACCAAAGGGTTAGGGTTAGGTTTAGGGTTACTATGATGATGTTTTAAGGGAGGTCAGCAAGAGATTCCGTTGGAAGAGGCTAGCACTCTTCAAATCGGGTCAGTGGCATTTCCACCAGGACAATACACCAATCCACAACTCCATCCTTGTCACAGACTATTTGACCAAGATGGACATCAACACAGTTCCTCACCCTCCCAATAGTCCAGACCTTGCTCCCTGAGACTTTTGGTTATTCCCTAAGCTCAGAGGCTGTCGTTATGAGACAATTGAGGAGATGAAAGAGGCTGTGATGAAGGTCATTGACACGCTCACACAAGAAGACTTCCATGGGGCCTTCCAGAAGTTGTTGGAATGGTACAACAAGTGCATTGCAGCCGGAGGAGATTACTTCTCAGGGGACTAGAGTTTCATGTGTGTACTATCAATAAAAGTGCCCATACGAAAAATGTCTGGAAACTTATTTAATGATCCTCGTATATTTACACTTTTATTTTTGTATTAGATGTCTTTTGGTGGAATAATTGACAATTCAATTGATTTTTTAAAGTTTTTCCTGGTTTTGTATTGTTGCAAAGACAAAACACTTTAATAGATTTCAATTGTCTCTTATCTTTCATTGAGAAACTTAATATGAAAGCAGAACCTTCTAAAATATAACAGGTTTAAAATTTTTTGCTTATTCTCCACTGACACACTAATTGATATTTTATTTAAAAAAATGTGAACATGTATTTCACTCTCTCTCTCTCTCTCTTTTACCCTCACTGTCTATTGCTATCCTTGTGTCATTCTAATCTAGCTTTTTCTCCAATTATAAGAGTCCAGGTGATGCCAGTATACAGTAGTACTGACACAACTATCGCTTGGAAGGATTTCTTTTATATTTCATCAGGGAGATCAGATTTCCATGCAGTCAATAACTTGTTGATAGCAGTCCATGTTTTACCTATGCATATATTGACATCACATTCAGTAGATAAGATGTTGCTGCTGAGGTATATGAACAGGTCAACTAATTTCAGAGACTTGAATTTTTATGAAGAGATGGCATCATTTTGATTAAAATAAATTTTATCTGAGTTTATGTAAAGACTAGTGCCTCTTGCTACTTGCTTCAGGCAATGCAGCAGAGATTTGGCTTGAGTTGGTGCATTTATTTCTAGAGATGGATATCTTCTATATAAATAGATAAGTACATCATTATCAATTTTTATAAAACTGTATTTTCTTTTAAACCAATATACTAGTGGAACATTACATAACCAAACTGGATATTATTTTTATCACTAAGGTTTTTTGGACTATTGTCTTCATCTTTATTGTTATTTCCACAATGTTTCGGCCGATCCTGTTAACAATACTGGAATACTCTACACTTGTACCCAGTTATGGCTAACGGAATCAGAACAGGCCTCCTCAATTGTCTCATAACAACAGCCTCTGAGCTTAGGGAATAACCAAAAGTCACAGGGAGCAAGGTGTGAACTATAGGGAGGCTGAGGAACTGTCTTGATGCCCATCTCGGTCAAAAAGACTGTGACAAGGATGGAGTTGTGGACTGGTGTATTGTCCTGGTGGAAATGCCACTGACCCGATTTGAAGAGTACTAGCCTCTTCAAACGGAATCTCTTGCTGAACTCACTTAAAACCTCAACATAGTAACCCTAAGCCTAACCCTAACTCTTTGGCCAATCAACTCTGGTCTCTTGACTTTCTTACTCCTCCCACAGTGCTCATCATCCCTCACAGACTCCCTGCCTTCCTTGAATCTCTTATGCCACTCAAAAACTCATACTCGATTCATGCAAGATGGTCAAAAAGCAGTCTGAAGCATTCTATACGTTTCTGTGGCACTTTTTCCAAGTTTAAAACAGAATCTTATTGCATATCATTCTCCCTCACGTCCAGATTGCCTGTTTGAAATTCACCCACTGTGACAATCAGGCTTTAGTAGGGTGTATTCCAATTGCTGCTGTAGCTGTTGATTTGAACCTGAAATCCTAAAAATTGGTCAGTCATTTCATAAGATGTATAGCAATAACATACTGAATTTTCAAGAGTTTACATGAATTTTAAATGCCTGTACAAAAAAAGTCTTGAACCTTATTGAATGCACCACATATATATATATTTATGTATATATAGTGACTGCCTTTCTTTACAGAAGATGGCTGTCTTCGCAATTTCACAAAAAGTAGCCATGGAAATACATACCAAATTCACCATTGCAAGCTCAGCCACCTATGTGACAACCAAAAGAACAGTCTTTGGTATTGACATTAACCTGTGCACTCTCATATGGCTTCACAGACCTGCAGCAAACCCATATACTAGATCAGTGAGTTGTCATGAATTACTTGTAGGTTACTAAGGAAGGACCTGAATAAAATTAGCCAACAATTGTTTGCTGTCATGAGATCTCATACATCTAGCAAGTCCACCATTTGACAAACAGATCCTACTGCAGATGTTAAAAATAGTCAGATAGAGAGACAGAAAGGTTTTGATAAACTGAGATACAAATATTTGCATATAAAGTGATAAAAATATACAGAATCATGAATAAGTAAGTACACTCCAACCAAATTTTTATAAGGTAATTTTCTTCTAAACCAAAGATAAAGTTAGCGACCATAGTCGAGAGTGACCCGAAGGCTCCCTTTTCGATAGCTACTACACCTAGGTGTAGGGGAGGGCGCTACTCCATTCCCAGGATTGCTCCACTTTACCCTTGAACCGTACCTTATAATGCTGAGTATTAAGCAAGGTGGTATCAAGTACCATTTTTAAAGTCTTTGGTATGACTCGACCTGGGATTGAACCCAGGTCTCCCGGGCCATTGGCGAACACTCTAACCGCTGGGCCAATGTCCCGGTTAGAGTGCACAATCAAAACAGATATTATTAGGTATTACTAATCACAAACACTATAGCATTGAAATTCTGTGACAAAAAATATGAACATATCACAGTCCAAAATTAAGTAGACCTCAAATATTTATATTGATGCCATTTTATTTCAGATTAGAAAAGTTTTGCAATTTGAGTTTTGCTAAGAGAATTGCAATGCTGCATGAGTAGGTAATTTAAAAAAATAATAATAATATCTATTTTGATTATGTGATGTTCCAGTGGTATTTTTGGTTTAAAAGAAAATTATCTTTTTATAAGAATTAATAGTGGTGGACTAATTTATGGAAAATTTTGAAGATACCCATATCTAGAGAAAGGGATATATATCTATATATGTGTGTGTGTGTGTGTGTGTGTGTGTGTGTGTGTGTGTGTGTGAGTGTGTGTGTGTGTGTGTGGTCCTTTACTGGCCCTCTCTATTATAAAACAAATCTGTGCAGTTGTTCTATTCCTACAGTTCATTACGTAACTTGAATTTCTTTGCCCACAAAATCATCAGGGGTGTGTGTATATATATATATATATATATATACCAAGTCTAGAATTTAAGAAGCAGATATTTTTTTGTATAATGCTTAATATTAATGACTAATATTCATCAGTAAATTAAGTGCATTAACAAGTAAATATTGCCCATTACTCTGAGTTTCATTCATTTGGACATCAACACAATTGGCAGATAAATATTTATATATATATATATATATATATATATACTAGGGTGAGTCAAACGTTTTGCAATATTTTGGTAACATGAAGCATGATTCAGCATTAAGGAATTCACCAAGGTCATGAAGGTAACAAACCACACTGATCTGTGAGCTGGTTAGCTCGCCTGATGCTCTCTGTGTGCTACAATTTGTCTCAATGCAAATTTTTTAACATTCTAGGTTTTAGAACAGCTTCATTTTAACAAACATTTTGGGAAATTTTTTCTAGAAATTTCCCCATTTACTTTTAGATAAACTTTTGCATCATACTATATATGTGTGTGTATGTGTGTACGTATGTGCACGTGTGTGTATATATACATACATATATATGTATATTGTTACCCAACCTTTCCACCCGGGCAGGATGCAACACAGGTCAATTTTTTCAAGCAGAATTTAATAGATTTGTATTCAAAGTTTTCCTTCTTCTAGACTGGTTGCTACACCAAGGCTAAAGCACATAGTCTGCCCTACATTACACCCATAGCAAAGGGGGGGAGAATAATTGGAGTCATACCTTTCCCAAGAGTATTAGTGCGATATGAAATGCAAAAAGTTTCATTCAATATTTGAATTTGGCTACTTCCTACAACAGTAACAATTACACCATCAGCACCCTATATATATATATATATATATATATATATATTGATATGCTAATTTTCTGTCCGGTGTGAGGTTTTTTGGGGTTTTTTTACTATAAATATAGTTTTCTTTCCATAGTTCTTTAGTCGGGATTAGGTACCCTGATGAGTCGCTTAGGCAAAACTATAGTAGGTTAGTTTCTGACTCACCAAGTAATTATTGTTACTATTTTGCTCTACTTAGTATTGAGCACTTTTTGCATTGTAGCTTAGCAGCCCTAACGGTGGTTTTTTTCTTTTGACCAACCAATTGCGTGTCTTTTGATTTTTTTTTCAATTGGTATGACAAGGTTGGCTTTTTCTTTTTTTTCCAATATATAAATTTTTTCCCCCTTGACAGTGATTCGTTGTATATTTGAGAATGACTATATAATCATCATATGAGATCATGTGTGTGTGTGTGTGTGTGTGTTGAAAGAGAGAAAAGGGTTGGGAAGAGCAACAGACATAAACAAATTTCATATATACATATATATGTGTATGGTCATATGTTTATTTATACGTATAATTTATTAGCATCTAAAATTTTATGCCCGAAATACCTTTTGCAAATTGTGATGTCTAAGAAAGAGTAATATGAATAATTGATAAGTTGAAAATAAAACTAACCTTTGGCTCAATCCCAACGACTAATTCAGATTTTCCACATTTTTCCCCAACTTGTAAATCTAAAAACCACATCCTCCATTATAAAGAGAAATGGAACTTTCTTAACCATGTCAACGTCTTATTAATCTTATTCTTTTCATACTAAACCATTTTTTTTTCTTTTTATAGGAGGCAAGATTTTTCTCTTTTCTCAAATATTTTTAAAGAAAAACATAAAGAAATCTCTTGTAAAATATTTTTACTTTACCAAATCATTCAGTTCAACATTTACAGACCACAGTTAGAATTTATTCATCATTTTCTATAGTTTGGTTTGGTTTTATGGCATCTCAACTGTTGTAGGTTATTTAATGTTAAATCCAGTTTATACATATATAAAATAGATATGATTTGTAAGCATAAGTCAACAAAGTTAAATAGTTCCAATTATTGTTGTGTAACATTATCAATTCAATTAAACATCAGTCATTTGTTTACACAGAGTTAAGTGATCAAACAGTTCTATTTCAAACAATTCAGTTCAGCATATTATTTGTTTGCACTCAGTTTAAATGTCAAACAGTTCTATTTGACCCATAGATAGGACCCTATCACGTCTTTTTCTATAATAATCTGAAATATTGACATCATTTTCTATAATTTGTAATATCGACATCATTTTCTATGATAACTTTTGATATTGACATCATTTTTTATGATATTGACATCATATTTCATAAGTTCTTTTGACATTTTCCATCGCAACTTGTGTTATTGAATACCAATGATTGCAATAAATTTGTTTACATAACAATGCGTTTTGAAACTGTACAAGAGATCATCCCCAGATTTAATTGGAAAAATCTCTTTTTATTTGATTTACATATAATCCAGATATATGTTAAATACAGAACACAAAATAACCAGCCAATCTTTTTAAAAAGTCTTGTACAAGGCACCAATGTAAATAATTTGTTACTTTTATCTTTTCACTCTTCACCAAGATACATTTACCAAGTTATCTTTATCCCATACAAAATCATCAAAATCCTCAATTGAAAGAAGAAGAAAACTTTATAATAAACAAAATAGAAAATCTAAGCCCTTTGAGGGGAGCATGATCTTGCCTTGGGTGGTGTAATGGTTAGCAAGCTAGACTAGCAAACCTACACGAGTGAGTTCGAGTCTCATTGGGTGCCCTATTAATATGGCCTTGTGCCACACCTAAGCAAAAAAATCTTAATAAATTACTATTGTTCAACCCAACTCCTTAGGAAGCAAAAATTACAAAGAAGCAAAATGAAACAGAAATAAGAATTGCAAAAAGAAACACGAAATCAGCAAAGTAACACCAAAACCATAAAAGTCTGTATCTGTTTTAGCATTACTACATATATATATATATATATATATATATATATTGTCATCCATAGACTGACTGTTTCATTGTATGACAACTCATCAGTGTGGCTAGACATGCAGCTGGCCCATTGGCATAATGGTTAAAGTGTTTGCCAATGGTCCAGGAGACTAGGGTTCAAACCCATGTGCTTTGCACACAGTATTACAAGGTATTGATCAATGGTAAGTGGAGCAATCCAGGGAAAGGAGCAGTGCCTTCCCCAACACTTTGGTGTAATAGCTATTGAAAAATAAACCTTTAGGTCACCCTCAACTACAGTTGGCCAACTTATTATATATCATCATCATGTCACGCAATCAGCATGGATATCCCTGACCCTCTCTAACCATCCTTCTCTATTGTCCATTTCTTCCGGCAGGTCTTCAGTGCTACATCCTGTATCAGCACTGAGCTGCTGTATGTAGGTTCTAGCTGGTCGTCCTGCCTTTGCCTGTTCATGTGAAGAGATCCACTGGAGTATATCACTTCTGAGTTTGCCCTTACTTCTCCAGCAGTGTCCTGCATGACTGATTTCTCTAACTTTGATAGTTTTCATGATGGGTGGTAGGTGGCCGTACAGCTGCTGCTTTGTGGAGTGCTGCTTCCAGGACTTGTTCAATATTGCTTGTAGCATTCTTGTGTAGTTGCTATCAAGATTTTTCTCCATACGTTTAGTTAGCATCCATGAAGTGCATCCATACAGCAGTATCGACATGACCGCTGCTTCAAAGACACTGCGTTTTATTTAATCAGTGAGGTCTGACTTCTATATCACTGATAGCCAATTGATAGCTGTCCATGCCTTTGCTAGTCATGTGTTGATGTCTGTCTCAGTTGATGAGACACTGCTTCCTAGGTAGATGAACTTGTCTACTAGTTTCAGCTACAGTTTAGTGTGGAGATGTTGCCTGTTTGATTAAAGCACATATATTCCATCTTGTGTGCATTGATATGGAGGCCTATATATATATATATAATCATATGTATTTGCATGTATGCATGTATGTATATATTACCAACTCCTCTACACAAGCAGGATGCAATACCAAGCCAGTTTTTTAAACCAGAGTTTAACCGGTTTGAATGCAGAGTTTTTCTTCTTCTAGAGCAGTTGACATACCAAGGCCAAAGAGCCCAGTCTGTCCTACTATTTTACCTATAGCTGGAGAGAGAATAATTGGATTTATACTTTTCAGAAGAGTATTAGCACTAAATGGAAGACGAACAGCCTGGTCACCATATCCATTTCCTACAATGATATCTATTATACCATAAATGCCTGTATGTATGTATGTATGTATGTATTATATAAACATACTGTGACAAACAAAACGAGAAAGCCATTTTCAGATTTTTTTTTTTTGTTTATTACAAAAGGTACGAAATTAGATATGGGATAGATAGGGAACCACTTAGATTTACACCTTAATCTTACCTATTTTGCTGGCCTTTTGTCTGGGACTTCTTCTTCAGATGATCCTGGATTTACCTTGGTCTCCGTGTCCACTTCTGTTCCTATAAATGGACACAAAGACTTTGTTGATTTTTGACATCTTTATTCACCCAATTTTTTAAGTCAAATGTACGGCTGGAGAAATAGTCATTTTAGGTACCTGTTTATTACTGCACCTTAGACAAGTCTACATTACGTTGACCTAACTGACCTGTCAGAAAACTGCTAAAAAAGGTCAACAACGAGTCAAGTGTTGTCTATCATATCCCTGGTTATTTTCCATGACTCTTTTTCTAATTAATTTCCAGTTAAACATTCAAATTCATCTATTTTGAATTCTACACTTACTTTACAAAATTAATTGGCGACCAATTCATTATAAAATACCCAGCCATTTCAGATAATTCTTTCCTGTATTCACAACTTTCCAGTAATGAAGTGTTAATTAACTGAAAATATGACATGACATTACACTGAACATGAACAAGAAGAGAAATCTACAGAATCAATATACAAGATCTCAAAAATGAAACATAAATTCATTGATGTTAATATGAGGCATGAGATAATAATACAAGGTGAAAGTCAAGGTAATGTTCTAGTGGAGTTCAAATTCAAATGATTAATTTCTGAAAATAGTTACCCATATTGATAACTTGATATATATATATATATATATATATACTCATTAAGAAAAAACAACAAACCGGTCACATTAGGATTATAAATTTATTTCCATCCTGTTACGCATTTTTGAAAATGTTTACTCTTTAAATGTTCACTCTTGAATAGTTTTCTTGTCCTGATGGAATTACTCCCAACTCCGGTTTAACTGGACCAAATAATACTATATATATATATATATATATATATATATATATATATATATATATATTTACTAATCTAATATGTACCAGCATTCACGGTTACCAGAAAAAAAGAAAAAAAAAACGCCAGGAACAAGAGATAAAAATATCTCGAATCACCGCCCGGGGGAAAAAGAAAAAAAATTATAGGACAAAAAGAAAGAAAAGGCCAACCCTGTCACACCACTTGAAAAAAATCAAGAGATATGCAGTCAGTTGGTCAAAAGAAAACTAAAACCCTCCGTAAACACTGCAATGCTACAATTACAAGAGTGCTCAACACGAGTGGAGTCAATTATAAAATTAACTTAAATCGCGAGTCAGAAATCTCCTACTAAAGTTTCACCTTAATGGATCATCAGGAAGTCTAAAACCGACCCTGATAGGTTTTAGACTTCCTGATGATCCGTTAAGGTGAAACTTTAGTAGGAGATTTCTGATTCACGATTTAAGTTAATTTTATATATATATATATATAAAGATGAACAAAAATGATGACAAATAGACAAATAGGAACATTACTTTGATCTAGTTTATTTTTTGATGGTTCTCAACGGACTTTGATCTCAGGTCATCATCAAGAGAAAAAGTGACATGGAAAAAAAAGGAAACTTCTTTAAAAAGTTTTAAAGGCATTTTTTTGATTTAAAAACATTTCTAATATTTTTTGAAAGAATTTTTTTGAGAAGTTGATTTGCTATATTAAAAGTAATGCAAAATGTACTGTTAATCTGAAGAACATTATTTGATCAAAGTGTTTTTGCTTGGTTTCATATATATATATATATATATATATATATATATATATATATAAACACTGGTTTCTCTCTTATGAGACCACCTGGTGAGGAAGTGTGTTTCAAATTGCACACACACACACACACACACACACACTCACTTGCCCAGTTGGCTGGGGCAGTAGAATACACCAACTGCATCTCTGCAAAGGGGTAAAAAAAACCACCCCAATGAGTGTCCTAGACATGACACAAAACAATCTGATGGTGAGGTTCCAGTATTGTTAGAGCTTTGGGGAATGCAGAATACCCCTTCACTGCCACCGCTCCCTGGTTCACTCAGAGTGGTAGCACCTGATAGGGTCCTATCTATGGGTCAGATAGAACTTAACTGTGGTTTTGTGAGTTTACTGCTTTTGCATTTAAACTGCTAAACTAATTTTGACATGTAAACTGCATATTTATGCTAAACTGAATTATCTAAAATAAAACTGTTTTTATATTTAACTGTATATTGCCTAGTCAGCTGGGGTTGTAGAATACACAGACTGCAACTCTGCAGAGGGGTAAGACTCCCCCCCCCCCAATGAGTGTCCTGGATGTGACACTAAACAATCTGATGGTGAGGTTCCAGTGATGCTGGAGCTTTGGGGAATACAAAGAACCCCTTCATTGCCATTACTTCCAGGTCCACTCTAGCCCGGAGTGGTAGCATCTGATTGGGCACAATCTATGGGTTCAATAGAACTAAACTGCGTACTTATGCTAAACTAAATTACTTGAAATATCACTGTTTTGATATTTAAACTGTGTACTGATGCTAAACTGAATTGCTAGAAATAGAACTTTTTTGACATTGAACTGTGAGTAAACTAAATCCATTGTTTGAATTAGAACTGTTTAAATAAACTGAATAGCTTGAAATAGAAATGTTTTTGACAATTAAACTGTGTACCTATGCTAAACTGAACCATTTGAAATAGAACTGATTATTTGTATAAAAATGGATTTGGCATTAAATAACCTACAAAGGTTTATATACCATAAAACCCAAACAACAAACCAACATACACACACACGCACACACATATATATATATACTCACACACCCATATATATATGCATATGAATAGCATTACTAAATATGTTATATATACATATGTGCATATATATATATATATATATATATATATATATAGACTAATGCTATAAATAAAACTCATATATAGAATCCTAATTAAAGCATAACACTAAAAGTTTTTTATACAGTAAATTCTTTACAGTATTCTATGTGTAACAATGAAGAGCAATATTAGAATATTTCACCAATAAGACAATAATAGAATTTAGATAAAACCTTATAACTCAAAATTCCTCGGTGACAATCCTCAGCGGAACTAGTATTTGATACATCTCAATATATGTATCAAATTAAACACTAGCTCACCTGATGATCAGCACTGTGAAAGTCAGTCATGAATTTTTATCCTAATTCTATTGTTAGATTATTATATATATATATATGTATACATTAACATTGTGTATCAAGACACAATGATCAATAATATTCATATATTCCTATACATGTGAGAAGAAGTGAATTGAATCCAACAGAACATATGCAGAAAAAGGTAAAATCGAAGAAAGATATATATATTTGATGGTTCATTTATTTTAGCAAAGCATTTCGACTTCAAGATTTTGTCTGAATACAAAAATATTTAATTAAAATTGTTTTTTTCTATGAGAAATAATAAATAACAGATAAATTTTTTAATTCAGTTGGAAGTCTTCATCAGGGCTTGTCGTAGTTATGTGAAAAACAGAATAATACATGCTAAAATATTCTGAATACATTATGCCATGTGATTGATTTTTTTTTTTTTTTATTAAGTAAATGGTGTTTTGTGGTTCGAGAAACGGATTTGTAACTCTTTACTATTTTAAATATTTAGAGAAAGGAGGCTAATTTTTGTGGGGATAATGAAATCTTTCAGAATTATTTTTCCATGAGACAATGATATTTTGAGGAAACCTTGTCATTGTGGTATTGTGTTGTGGTGTGCTACAGAACATGCTTCAATTATTCTTTTATTTTTGACATGGATGAAGGCAAATATGGCAAAATTTTGAAAATCGAAAGTGTGGTTGATTAAAAGATATTGAGAAACTAAAGAGTTTGTTGTATGACCAGTTTTAAAGATTCATAGATTCTTTTATTTAAATTTCTACTCGTTTCTCCTATGTAAAATTTATTGCAATTTTGACAACAGATTTTGTGAACCCCTCTGCATTGGATAGGTAATTTTTGCTTTTGGTGTTGTTCTTTATTATTTGTTTTATTGTTTTGTTGAGTGAGTGGTGGTTTTTATGTCTAAGTAATTTAAGTTTTTTTCAATGATGGTGGTTGTGGAATTTTGGGGGGAATATTATGTTTTTTTATAAGGTTGATATTTGAACTAGATTTATTAATTTTATACATTCGACAAAAAGACCAAGAGTCATGTCTGACTGTATTTCTGACACATTTTGGCAAACAGCTTCCTTTAATTCTTCCGGGTGGTTTCTTTTGATTGAAAAACCTGTGGTTCTGAAATTTTCAACTCATAGTTGTATAGATTTTCAATCCAGAACAGTATCATTCCAGTATAACCAGAAATAAGCATAAAAAAACTCAATGTGTAGCAATCACAGATTCATAAATCTTGAAAATCACTTCAACAGCAAATTTACTGTGAGCTGTGTTCATATTGAAAAAAAAAAAATGATAAGACATTCACTGCAGAGAGCTAGCATTACCAACTTGCACCATACAAGTTTCCAATTGAAATGTGGGAGATATTTCTGCAACACCCCATATCATAATCATATGACATAATAAGCTCATAAACAGTTCTAATGTTCTCCAATAAATTTTTCCTAAAAATCAAAACAATTTTCAATCTGATGAAGCTTATAAAGAAAGAAATAAAAAATCAAGAAGCACCCTACTAATTCAGTTTTCACTGCTTTTCTTTTTTCATTCTTTTGTATATACATCTCTTCTCTTCCAGCTTGGAGTAAATAGCTGGACAGGCTGCGTTCTTTAGCCTTGATTAAACAACCAGTCAAGGAGAATGAAATCTCTGAATTCAAACGAGCTGGCCTTTGTTTTCACTTGAAAACGTATAATATATTGTTTGCTGCATACTTATAATCATTTGAGATGTCTGGTCTTCAAAATATTGGAATAAATATTGAGGCATAATTGGCCTAATGGTTGTTGTCTAAGGAAAATGGAATTGAAAACCTGTGTTCAATTTCTGTATGAAACTATTTGTGTTTCCCTTCACACTAATGCCATTAGAAAGGCATGAATCCATAATTTTCTCCCCAGCTAAACATCCTTGAATTCAGAGATAAATACTAGCTTGTAACTTAAAAGTCTTTAGGGAAGTTTTAAAAAAGTCCCATCACATATAGTACTATCTTTATCATTAGAATTGTCATCCTTGTAGAAAGAGATAAATACTAGCTTGTAACTCATTAAAAAATCCTTTTTAGGATGCACACTTAGTGTAATGGAATTGATAACAAATCCTGGATATAACCGTTTTCATTTTAGTTCACATCAGTGCTTTTAAAAGACACAAATCCATCTCTTCTCCCGCCACCATAGATATGGGTAATAGAAAAGCAGACTAATCTATGTAGCCATTGTTAAGCAATAAGTCAAGGGGAATGAAAACTCTTAATTTAAACTAGCTTTACTCTGCTGAAAAATTAACTTTGTGTCACTTACATACTGTGGCTGGGTTCAGGTTAGGTTAGGGAAGGAGGCACACTTAATGTAAAGATTATCATCATAGGAAATGGAATCAGTTACCTGTGTTATAATTATCCCCCTTTAACAGAACTCTTAAAAGGACCTCTGATAATTCAAAGATGGCCGCCTTGCATGCTACAGTAGCAATAATAATACTTGCATTGTAATGTTTAATAAAGCTGCAATTCTGTGGTAATTCTTGTTGTTAATTCATCAGAACCTGAGTTCAAATACTGAATGTGGCTATTTGCATTTCACTTCATGCGATTGCCCTTGGGAAAGGTATGAATCTATCTGTTCTATGGGTAAATAGTAGGGCAGCCTCTGTTCTTTAATCTTAGTTAGGCAACCAGTCTATGAAAAGGAAAAGTCTGAATTCAAACCAGTTTTACTTGATATAAAAATTGACCTTGTGTCACATCCTACTCATACCAGAGGGGTTAGGTAAATACATATATACTGCAATAAAATTGATTTCAATTTTTTGAGATGAATAACTTTATATTGATCTTTTGACTCGTATTTTTATAAACTTTGTTTTTATAGCGGAAACACTCCTTTCCTCCAACAAGGATGCTAAACATTTAGCTTTCCTGATTCTGAATCATAAATTGCTGTTACTTTTATTGGATAAACATATTAAACCTTGAAACATGTTTGTTCATGTACACAAATTTTTTTATGAGAAATCAACTCAACAAAGAAAGTTCTGACAATATTATTAATTTATGGATAATAATTCTTTCATCTTAATTTCTATTGCTTTTTATAGCAATTAATATTTGACTGTTGGCCAACTGATAAGAGAAACTATCACTGTAATATATGCTTTTCAAGACCAAAAGAATGTGAACTTGTGTCTTACAGAGAGTTTATTCTTTATTTTCATATAATGCTGTTTACTAATTCTAAGATGGCTGAATACACTGCCTGCATCTCAGCAGAAGAGTAAGATTTCTCCAACAAGTGTCCTGTGGCCCAGTCACCTGGGGCTATAGAATACACAGCCTGCATCTCTGCTGAGGAGTAAGACTTCCCCAACAAGTGTCCTGGATATGTCAATAAACAATCCAATGGTGAGGCCTTAATAATGCTGGAGATTTGGGGGATGCAGAATACCCCTTCATTGCTATCACTACCAGCTCCACTCTGCCCCAGAATGGTAGCAGCTGATAGGGTCATATCTATGGGTCAAATAGAATTGATTGACATTTAAACTGTGTACATATGCTAAACGGAATAGTTTGAATCATTTGATCATTTAACTTTGTGTAAACAAATGACTGATGTTTAATTGAATTGTTAGTGATTGATAGCAATACTTTAAAACATTAAACAATGTGCAAACAAATGATTAATAGTAAAAAGAATTGTTATATTAGATAGAAATAAGTGAAACCCTTTAACTGTGTGCCAAAAAAATGAGCTCAGGCTCATTTAAAAATGTTATCTACAAAATGTGTTTAGAAATCTTATATTTAATATATATGCATAAAAAGGATTTGGCATTAAATAACCTATAATGGTTGATATGCCATAAAACCAAACCTACCCAAACCAAACCAAATTGAATTATTTAAAAAAGAACTGTTTGATCATTTCACTGTGTATAAATAAATGACTGAAGTTTAATTGAATTGTTCATGATACGTAGCAATACTTGGAACCATTTAACTTAGATTTATGCTAAATTGAATTGTTATAAATAGAACTTTTTGATCATTTAACTGTGTGTAAACAAATGCTTGATGTTTACTTGAATTGTTACTGAATTTGGAACTATTTAACTTTGTTGACTTATGTTTAGAAATCATACATATCTAATATATACAAATAAAGCAGATTTAGTATTAAATAACCTACAATGGTTGATATGCTACTAAACCAAACCAAACCAAACCAAATCTTGGGTGGCAGTCTGAGAAGTTGGGATAAAAATCAATTGGAACTAAGATAAAAGAAATGTTAGCCAAAAAAATTATCAATCATAAAATCATTAGATTATATTACTATAATTAATGCTACATCAGATATGGCTGTGGTGGGAAATTTTGGCAAAATAAAGAATTGGTTTGTATAGTTAAATTTGATCTTCTGCTTGCCTGAGAACACTTGTTGCTTCGAGTGGTGGATATGATGAGAATCCGACAACAAAACTCATTGAGTGTTTATTGTTTATTTCTAAAACTTGCACTTTACCAATTGCCATTGTGCAATTAAAAGCAACTGAAATTAAGAGGGAAGAAATACTTAAACTAATGAAAATAGGAAACATGCTTAGCGTAATGTTCTTGTCATCATCATCATCATGTCGTACCGCCAGCACAGATATCCCTGACCATCTCTCGCCACTTCTCCCTATCATTCGTCGCCTCCGGCAGGTCTTCTGAATTACATCCCATGTCCTCACATAGCTGCTGTATGTAGTGTTCGTGCTGGTCGCCCTGCTTTTGCTTGGCCATATGTGGGGGTCCATAGGAGTACGTCACTTATGAGCTTGTCCTTGCTTCTCCAGCAGTGTCCGGCGTGTCTGGCTCGTCTAACCTGTATAGTTTTCGTGGTAGGAGGCAAGTGGCCATACAGTTGGTGTCTTGTGGGGTGTTGTTGCCAGGACTTGTTCAATATTGCTCTCAACATTCTTGTGTAGTTGCCGTCAAGTTTCTTCTCCAGTCGTTTAGTTAGCGTCCATGTAGTGCATCCATATAGCAGTATCGATACAACCGCTGCCTGGAAGAAACTGTGCTTCATTTCATCGGTCAGGTCTGATTTCCATATGATTGAGAGCCTATCTATAGCCGTCCATGCTTTCGTCAGTCGTGTGTCAATGTCGTTTTCTGTTGATGAGACGCTACTTCCTAGGTAGGTGAATTTGTCCACTAGCCTCAGAGAGGTGTGGTAATGTTGGCCGTTTGGTTGTAACACATATGTTCAGTTTTGTGCGCATTGACATGGAGGCCAATGCTTGCTGCAGCTAATTCCAAACTATGCAGTAGTGTCTCTGCTTGATTAGGCATATTCGCCAGTAATGCCAAGTCATCAGCGTAGTCGGCGTCTGGGATTGTTTTTGCGGGGTACCTTTTGCTTCAGTCGCGCTATTACGTTCACTTTCGGGCAAATACCCTTGGGAAAGGTATGAACCCTCTTATTCTCCCTCCAGCTATGGGTAAATAGTAGGACGGACTAGGTTCTTCAGCCTTGGTGAGGCAACTAGTCTAGGAGAAGGAAAACTCTGAATTCAAACCTGTTAAACTCCGCTTAAAAATTGACCTTGTGTCATATCCTGCCCGAGCGGAGGGGTTGGGTAAATAGTACCTTTTGCTTCTTTTCTTAGTCAGCTCGAAGCCATTTTCTCTGATTTTGTCGATCGAAGTCCTAAGCACATAGTCTAGACAGATGATAAAGAGGTACGGGGCTAGTGTGTCTCCTTGTAGTACTCCTGCAACAATGTCGAAGTATTCCATGTCTCCATCTGGTGAACGTACTTTCACTTTTGTGTTTCTGTAGAGGATCATTATTGCTGCTACAGTTTCTTTTGGTAGGCCGTATGCTAGTAGGATTAGTTCCATTTTCCCTCTGTGGATGGAATCGAAGGCCTTGGTAAAGTCAACAAATAGTAATGTTGCCTGAAGGTTTTTTACCTGAACACCTTCAAGGATTCTACGGATGGTCAATATTTGTCTGGTTGTGGATCTATTTCTCCGGAAGCCAATGGAAATAGAAACCCAAATTCAAATCCTGAACAAAGCTGTTTGTGTTTCACTTCATGCTAATGCCCTTGGGAAATATATAAATCTATCTGTTCTCCTCCCCCTCTCAGTTATTGGTAAATAGTAGAGCAGACTAAGTTTTTTAGACTTGGTTAGGCAACCAGTCTAGAAGAAGGAAAACTCTGTATTCAAACCAGCTTTATTTTCCTCAGAAATTGACCTTGTGTCACATCTTGCTTGTGACGGAGGAGTTAGGTTAATACATGATTAAAATTGAAATTCTTATTAAGATCAAAATTTTGATTAAAATTTAAGAAACTATTATTTACTTTACTAACGTTATTGACTTTGGGCATCTCCCATAGAGTTATGATTAGTAAATTGGGCTAGCAAACTATAGCTAGTGAGTTCAATTCTCTCTGAGTACACACTATTTCTGGCCTTGTGCCAAACTAAAGTTTAATAAATGACAATAATTGTTGAATTTGAGTCTCTCTTTTAAGTGAGAATAATAACATGACTAAGAATTAAATCTACACATTATGTAAGGAGGTTTAGAGCATTTTTAAATCAGACAAGAAGAGATTGGATGCATTTCCTATTGTCTGAGACTACTCTCAGGGTGTCATAAGTATATTTTGAAGTGCCCACATTAAAAATTGTCTTGTATCATAATTGATATTACACCGAGGTCTGGCAGAGGGGACTGGTTACAGGTACAGAAAATAAAGCCCTCCAAGTGTGCAATTAACTCTCACTTCAAACTAATGTTTCCATGAATCCACTCTCCCAATCAGCTAATTGCGCTCTCTGTCCATGGGTGAAGAGTAATCAGTTGAGGAGATTGACAATTCTCAATTCAAACCATGGAGATTTGATGATGAATGCTTTTATTTGAATCAGCCTACCAAGATACTTGAATTAATTGATCATTGCAGGCTTTTAGTGAATGGGTATTTCGGTAAATGATTCGAAACCACAGGTTTTAACTTGGAATCTTCCTCTGAATGTGCTCCCAGTTGAGTATCAAACAATTCTTACCAACTTTATATTCTGGTTGAAACCATTCTACTCTCTCTCTCAAGAACATTCATGGTAATTCATAGTTTAATGTGGAAACCTATAATCACTCCAGTTCAGAAAGAAAAAAATTCCCCAACAGCAAATGATAGGATATTGATATCATTAAAATATCCTAAATAATGTTCTGTCATATTGCCTCCTGGAAATCCTGATTGTCTTTGCCCAGTCAGCAGGGGCAGTAGAATACACTGACTGCACCTCTGCAGAGGGGTAAGACTCCCCCGAATGAGTGTCCTGGATATGACACTAAACAATCTGATGGTGAGGTTCCAGTGGTGCCAGAGCTTTGGGGAATGCAGAGTACCCCTTTATTGCCATCGCTCCCAGGTCCACTCTGGCCCGGAGTGGTAGCACCTGATCTGGGTCCTATCTATGGGTCAAATAGAACTAAACCACACTTCTTTCACTATACTGATTTTTGCATTTAAACCACATATTTATGCTAAACCGAATTGTTTAAAATAGAACTGTTTTGACAATAAGACTGCATACTAATGCCACACTGAATTGCTCGAAATAGAACTGTTTTGATGTCTAAACTGTGTACTTATGGTAAACTGATTTATCTGAAATAAAACTGTTTGACATTTAACTCTGTGTATTGCCCAGTCAGCTGGGGCTGTAGAATACACTGACTGCACCTCTGCAGAGGGGTAAGATCCCCCCAACGAGTGTCCTGGATATGACACTAAACAGTCTGATGGTGAGGTCCCAGTAATGCTGGGGCTTTGGGGAAAACGGAGTACCCCTTCATTGCCATTGCTCCCAGGTCCACTCTGGCTCGGCGTGGTAACACCTGATTGGGCCCTATCTATGGGTTAAATAGAACTAAGAGTATACTTATGCTAAACTGAATATCTTGAAAAAGAAATCTTTTTTGACAATTGAACTGTGCTTACATTTGAGCTGCGTGCTTGTGGTAAACTGAATTATTTCAAATAGAACTGTTTTTTGACATTGAAACTGTATTTACACTAAACTGAATTGTTATATATAACTGCTTGAATAGTTTGAAATAGAAATGTTTTACAATTAAACTGGGTACTCATGCTAAACTGAATTGTTTTAAATAGAACTTATTATTTACATAAAAATGGATTTGGCACTAAATAACCTACAAAGGTTGATATGCCATAAAACCCACCAAACCAAACCAAACCCAATTGTCTCTATTTCTTCATTGTAATAGATTTTAAATAGAAATTGAAAATTTCACAGTTAAATCCTATTTTTATGTAGTGTAGGGAGACAATAAATAATTGTCTTCCCTTGAATTGTGGGCATGTCTTTGGACATTACGTGTCTGTTGATCCCCAGAGAATTCAGAGATCTTACTCTTCTTCTTTTGTTTTCTATTCTTCAACCAGACAAGATCACTTTTTGTATTTCTGTTCATTAAACAGATTTGGTCTCACCATCCAATGAATGGCATTGTTGTTTGCTTCATTTAAGAGCGGAAATAAAACTTTTCACCATTTGGGTTCATTATTTTATATATCGCTTACAAATGGAACAAAGTACATATTTCATCTGTTTGGGACACATTTTTGTATTGTTTTAATATTTCTTATATGTTTTGTGTATATGCATTAAATGTCCTATATATGTGTATGTGCTATTTATGTCTTTCCTTCAGTTTTTTCAATGTTAGTGTGTCAATGGATATACTAATTCTAATAGTGGAACTTGGTGTATAAGGACATGACTAAATATCTTCCCTAGCATCGACATTGTTTCATAAAAAACTGACAGTTACCCCTGCAGAAAGTCTCCTCTTCCCATGACACTAAGAAAAAGGCAAAACCTGATACAGTTTAGCATCAGTGTAATTGCAGGAGTTTATATTTATGCAACACCTCCAGCATGAGCAACATATGATACCAGGTCAATTTCTTTGTGGAGTAAAGTTGGTTTGGCTTCATGCCTTTCCCAAGAGCATTAGTGTAAAGGGAAATGCAATCAGTTTCATTCAAGATTTGAACTTCTGCTCTTGATTCCACTTTTCACTGATGATAAGGATTGCTCTATGAACGCCTTATTATTATTATCATATATATTAAGGTGTATCAAAAGTATTTTTAGTTTTACAGATTTTTCCTATATATTTGAATTCTATCTATGACCCCAATATATTGCAGGAGTTGTCAAAGCAAGGTTAAAGACAATGTCAAACTGCTTCAAAAACTACTGTTTTTCATTTTGAATTTAGAGTTGTCTTTCTCCTATACTGGTTGTCAATCAAGGTTTAAAAAGACAGGTTTTCTGCAACAAAACACTAAACTGCTTCATAGTTGCAACTATTTATGCATTTTTGAATAGATGAACAAGAGTCTAAATGCAGTGATCATAAAGGGTTTGCTCCTAAAATAAAGTTTCATGTTTATTTCCACAAGAAATTGCAACTGATACAATGAACATAATAAATTATATGCATTAGGCCGTGTGAAGGAAAAGAAGAGAATGGATCTATATGCTTCTTCCCTTGTGGACACAAACAGCCTCTGCAGAAGTTTGAACCTATAACCTTCCAATTCTATTTTCTATACCGTAAGCTTTACATCATCTGCATTCAGGGCAGGATTTAGGTCTTAAGATGTCCATTGGCTTATAGACCCCTTCATTATGGATGTTTACTGCCTTCCTTTCTTGTATCAAGATTTATTTCGAAATTCTCGTTTTCTATGTCCTTGCTATAAAGTATTCTTCAATATAACTCTTTCCTTTTATACTTCATTCTTCTTTTTAGAAATTAATAATATTGTTGAATATTTGATATATCATAAAGATATTTTTTTAAATTAAACAATTTTACTTTTTTAATTTATATCTTGTTTTAAGCTATTTTATCTCATTTGCACAAAATTGCATTTATTAAGTGTCTGTATTCAATGAAGTGAAAAATTGTCAAAATTAAGCATAGGGGACAAAATCTTGCAAAACTAAGAAAGCTATATTAAAAATTCCTAGGTATATAAAAAGATACATGAAAATCTATACAAAACCTTTTCAAAGGGCCTCATCAAATTAAAAAGACCTTTTCGAAATACTTTAGATTGTTTCAAATTAGTTCAAACGAGTCCCATTAAATCTAAAAATAAACAAATTTCCTCTTTTTTAAAGTTTTATCAGGGGCCCAAGGTTAGAGAGCTCTCTAGCCTCGGGATTCCAGAATTGCAGCCCTTACTCACCCATATGTAAATCCATCACTCTCTGCTTTCCTAAAGAAAAAAAAATTATTGATATATTAGGTGTGTGCAAAAGTTCCCAGAGTTCTTTTTTGAAAAACTAAAGACTGAATACACTGCTGAAAAGTGTTTTACTTCTGGATTCTTTTGCACACATTTAAATATTCATAAAATCTAAGTTTTCCAGTTAAGTGTTACATATCAAGTTGCAACACAGAGAAGCACATTTAAAAGTTAATAACTGATGAGGGAGGGGGAGTTGTAACATGATAGTTGTGTGTAGATATCCAAAATGAAATCTCAATCTTATGTCTCCAGTCTAATATTCTTCCAAACAACCACTCTATACCTTCACTTCATGAGTTTCATCTCTAATATATATTTCTATCAGTGTTTCTCAGGTGGCACTTCTCTTAAATAACAAATAAGATGAGAATTATGGAATGTGGTTGAATGTATTTAAAGTAGTTCAGCCCTGTCAGCTGGGGGTGTAGAAAATATAGACTGCATCTCTACAGAGGAATAAGACCTTCACCCAACAAGTGTCTTGGATGTGACCCTAAACTGTATCGGAAGGTGAGCTACAGCTTTGGGGAATGTGGAGTACCCTTCATTTACATTACTCCCAGGCCCACTCTAACTCAGAGTGGTAGTACCGGTTAGACTTGAAACCATTTATGTTGAATAGAATTAATAGTGATAAATAGCAATACTTGAAACCATTTAGCTGTGTATAAACCGATGAGATTTGGTTCATTTGAAAACATTACCTGCAAACTATTCATTTTCAAATCATATATATCTAATATACATATGTATAAACAGGATTTGGCATTAAATAACCCACAAAGGTTGATATGACATAAAAATACAACCAACCAACCAAATATTATCTATGATGCCACTTTATCATTAACATTATCATCATGTATATTCGAGTGTATCAAGAATATTTTTATTTTTACTGATTTTCATATATATCTAAATTCTGTCTTTAACACAATTTCCATATATATTAGGCAACAAGGGCTTAAAATGTCCTGGCTGGATCCTCTGTTAAAGGATAAAACCTCCCTCACCAAAAGAGGTATTCTAGGTATGATACTAAACTATATCCAGTGGTGAGGCTCCTACGTTGTCATTACTTCCATGTCCACTCTGAACTGATCAAGTCTATGGTACCTATTGGGGTCAAAATTTTTGCATTAAATAAAGTTGTTTGAAAATTATTAGTATTAGATAGGAATACTTGAAACCATATGACTGTGCACAAAAATTATTATTATCATTATTAAATAAGAATAGTTACTTGAAATCATAAGATTGTGTATAAATTATTAGTATTAGATAGGAATACTTGAAACCATATTACTGTGTACAAATTATTTGTATTAGATAGGAATACTTAATACCATATAACTATGAAAACTAGAGTTTATTATTATTATATAGGAATAGTTACTTGAAGCCATATAATGAGTATACATTATTAGTATTTAATAGAAAGGCTTGAAACCATATAACAATGTGCAAATTGTTTTTTATCAAATCTTAACATCGAATAACCTATAAGGGATGGGTATGTCTTTAAACAATTGAACTAAATGCAACCATATATATTTAGGTGTGGAGAAAATTGAAAAACAAACTAATCCAAGAGGGATGAATTTATTAGGAAGGAAAGTCGATGTCAAAACATTTCAGTTTTAATAAACTTTCATCAGGACTTTAAAATGGTGAAACAAGTGTTGATAGGACAATGATGGATGTTTAATATCAAAACTTGTTTCTTTCTTTCTGTCTTTCTTTCTTTCTTTCTTCAGTATCCTATATGTTCTTTCTTTCTTTCTTCACACCAAGGACTAGGATGGAAAATGTGGTTCTCTCTGGTTTTTTCAATGTATAAAACTCAAAATTTTTATTGTTTTTTAAAGTACCATAAAAATTTGAATATTGTTGCATTGTACAGTTTTTGGATCATCCCTAGATAATAAAGAGCTCTTTTATGAAAATTTTATATACAGGAGCTGGGCTTCTCAAAGTAGTCAATACAGACCCCCAAGGGTTGAATAAAATTTTGGCTGGGTGAATAAAAGGACAAAGGTCCACTGAATTTGTATTTACTTGTTTGCATGTATAAATCCTTTCATAACAAAAGAAAAATAACTGAATCAGGTAGACAAGTTGCCAGACATTGTACACCTTGCAGAATGCCTGATTGGGTGTGATGGCAACTAGAATTATGTTACTCACATATGACCTATTCAAAACATACAAGTTATTTAAATAAACTAATGACCTAGTTCTGACAAAAAAAAACCTGTCTTTTCAGTATTGTTAAGAACACATATAATCATAATTGTCTTTAGTTGGAATCATTTTGAGATGAGGCTTCTTAATCTGAGAATTAATTTCTATTTATTGCAGACCTTTTGTCCTCATCTTGGTAGTTTTTGTGTTGTTTCTTCTTTCACTACGTTTCGGCCAAATTTCACCTCTGGGCTTCTTCAGGTGATTTACAGCGACCTCAGATAGGACCTTTGGGGCTCGTGGTGCAGCGGATAGAGGCGTTGAGTCTCTACGGTTCCAGGTGAGCATTGTCAGAAGATAGCGGTTTCAAATCCTACCCATGATAGTAAATTAGGTCAAGAGGTTCACTTGGTCAAAAACATGGTGCGATAGACAACGACTATGAAAGCAGTAATTACAGGGGATACGGTTACAATACTCAGCATTCCTATACGAGGTCACGGTAAATCACCTGAAGAAGGCCAGAGGTGAAACTTGGCTGAAACGTAGCGAAAGAAGAAACAATACAAAAACTACCAAGATGAGGATAAAAAGTCTGCAATAAATAGAAATTAATTCTCAGATTAGGAAGCCTCATCTCAAAATGATTCCAACTAAAGACAATTATGATTATATGTGTTCTTAACAATACTGAAAAATTAATTCTCACATATAATCATAATTTCATAGAAGAAGACTTTTAAAAACAATTATATTTTAACAAATTATTTCATAAAAGTATTAATTTATAAAATGTTCTTTTTTATAATAGATTATGAAACGTCTTTAGAAAAAAGATAATCTAATAAGAAGAATAAAAAAAATATGGATTGAAAAAAAGAAAGAAAATAATAGGAAAGTAAAATCAATTTCAATTTTTATCTATTATAACATATTCTTAATGAATAAAATTAAGTTTCAGTATTTATTGGTATTTGTTGGTATAGGCATTTGTTTGATGTAGGTGTTTGTTGATGTTGGTGTTTGTTTGGTGCAGGTATTTGTTGTTGTAGGTATTTGTTAATGGAGGTATTTACTTGGTGCAGGTGTTTGTTGATGTATGTCACGTGGTGTCCCATTGAGAAGATAGAAATATGATTATTACTATCCTCTTGTTTGAATTAACAGTAGCAAGCCATCAGAGAATGAATGTTAAGGCATGATAGTAAATTAGGTCAAGCTATCTGTCCTCAGTAACCTGACTTGGGTGACATCTAGTAGCCCTAAGAAATCGCCTGACCAGGGGGAGGGAGAGAAGCCAAGTGATTGGCTGGGACCCTAAAACGGAAGTGGCACCTTCTTCGCGTCAGCGAAAAAACGAAAAGAAAAGGTTAGTTGTTGGACAGGGCTCGTGGCAGACGGAGCCAAAGCCAGTACTTCGGGTAGAAGAAGACATAAAAATATTTCTGATTGAAGAAGCCATTTTCTTCAAGCCAGTGTTAAAAATAGCATAAAGTCTATTAGCCCGTAAAAGAGGAAAGATTCTCCACAGGAACTCCATCAAAGAAAATAAGATAAGTACCCTTGGGACTGTTTCTCCTTATATCCAATTTTATATGCCCTCTCTCTCTCTCTCTCTCTCTCAATTTGAAGAAAACGAAAGACAAGAAAAGAAGAAAGACATTTATGTTCATGGACTGTTCATTTATTATATATTTGACACATGAAGGTGTATATCTATGTGCAGTAAAAGATTGATATATTTTAATGTTCCCACATGGTCTAAGTTGTTATTTGTGGCATCTGCTACGAATTTGTTACTTCATGTTTCTTTTCCAGCTTCTGTTCGCCTTATGTTATCTTGCTTAAAATTGTCCGATAAATTCCTTTAAAATATCACGCGGGAAACCGGAATTGCCGACTACTATAATTAATATTATTACGTCTCAACCTAGTGGTCCATATCTTCCATTGTCTAGGGGAGGAAGACTAGCGACCTGGTGGGTGTGTGTATAGTGTGAAATTTGGAACCCCTTGCCAGCGGCAGTCCGTCTGGTCATAAATTAATCACCCACATAATACGCCAGTTCTTATATGCCTGAGAAAAAAACTCTGAACGAGGACTTATTCTACAAGGGATCAAGTGCCAACCTGCCCCATCTTCACACGTGCAAAGATAAAGCCCCGTTTTGGGATAAAAGTAAATCTTTCGCGTCACATGTAGGTATTTGTTTAGTGTAGGTGTTTTTTTGGTGGAGGTGTTTGTTTTGTAGGTATTTGATGGTGTAAGTGCTTCTTAGTGTTGGCATTTGATAGAGGAGGCATTTGTTGGTGTAGTTATTTGTTTGTTGTAGCTATTTGTTGCTGTCAGTATTTGTTGGTGTAGGTGTTTGTTTGGTGTAGGCGTTTGTTGATATAAGTATTTGTTTGTGTAGATGTTTGTTTGATGCAGGTGTTTATTTTGTGTAGGTGTTTGTTGGTGTAGGTGTTATTTTATGATCCAATATTCCATTTATAATTTTTCTGTATTTTGTACAAATTTTAATTTTGAAACTGAAATCATTAAAAATCAACCCATTTCATTATGGTATCTAATAAAACTAAGAAAAAATATCTGCAATTGTGTTTATTGTGTGGGTGTTATTGTGTTTATTGTGTGAGTGATATTATTGACTGTTATTGTGTTTATTGTGTGAGTGATATTATTGACTGTTATTGTGTTTATTGTGTGAGTGTTATTATTGACTGTTATTGTGTTTATTGTATCAGTGATATTATTGACTGTTATTGTGTTTATTGTGTGAGTGATATTATTGACTGTTATTGTGTTTATTGTGTGAGTGTTATTATTGACTGCTATTGTGTTTATTGTGTGAGTGTTATTATTGACTGTTATTGTGTTTATTGTATTAGTGATATTATTGACTGTTATTGTGTTTATTGTGTGAGTGTTATTATTGACTGTTATTGTGTTTATTGTGTGAGTGATATTATTGACTGTTATTGTGTTTATTGTGTGAGTGTTATTATTGACTGTTATTGTGTTTATTGTGTGAGTGATATTATTGACTGTTATTGTGTTTATTGTGTGAGTGTTATTATTGACTGTTATTGTGTTCATTGTGTGAGTGATATTATTGACTGTTATTGTGTTTATTGTGTGAGTGTTATTATTAACTGTTATTGTGTTTATTGTGTGAGTGTTATTATTGACTGTTATTGTGTTTATTGTGTGAGTGTTATTATTGACTGTTATTGTGTTTATTTCCTTCTCAGGTTTATACAACTATAAACAATGAGGAGGAGTCTTCGTGGCATAATAGCAAAATATGTTTTTATTTTTCATGTATCAAACAGTGATTATAACAGACAGACAACCTCCAATGGATGAATGGACAAAAGGATTTGAACAGCCAATAAACTTCACCCACATGACAGTCAACCTTTCTATTTCTGGTATTGACACTCTGGTCAGTGATTGTAAGTATTTCGACATGTTTAACTCTTAATTAAAATATATGAAAAACATAAGTACGTCTTAAAGAATTGGTCATCAATCATATAGGTACATATTTATATGGTTACATCAAAAAGACATTTAAAAGCGGCAACTATTGCTATTATCATTATAATTTCTTGGTTGTCTATGAATTTTTCGAATAACTTTATTTGTAAAATTACACTAACTCTAGCCTGTGAGTAATTCTTGATCACTGACAAATCAATTCTTTCTCATTTTTAATGCATTTCTTGAGTGAAATCATAAACAATGCATTAATATAGTGAAATTATGCACACTGTATTTCTATTGTTATATCTTATACAATGCATTTCTATAATGAAACAATATACAATACATTACTATAGGGAAATCCTATACAATGCATTTCTATAATGAAAACATAGACAATGCATATCTATAGGGAAATCATTTACAATCAATTTCTATGGACAATTCATATGTACTGAGTTTGCCACTAAACTACATTTAGTGCTGTGGCTCAAGTTCTGGTGCTCTGGGGAATGTGGTGTCACTTTTTCATTAACCTTATTTCCAGGCATACTCTGGCCTGGAGTGGTAGTATCTGTTAGGGTCCCATCTATACTTCAAATATATCAGTTTAAGAATTACTAGTATTGAATACAAATACTTGAAACTACAGAAGTGTAATCAATTTATTTGTATTAAGAATACTTGGAACCATAATTGTTTACACAGAGTTATTAGGATTAGTTATTTTAAATCATATAATTGCTTGAAAAAATCTATGGCATTAGATAACCCAACATTGATTGATATGCCATAAAACCAACTAACCAACCATTCAACTTGAGTATCTATTATTGCTTAGCTTTGATTGTTTTCTCTGAAAACAATTAAAGCTAAGCAAAGAAGTGGAAGATAAAAAAGAAAGACGCAACTCGAACCTATGTACAACAGGTTCAAATGCAGTTGTTGTTAAAATGCCGCCATGTTTCCTTTTTTTCTTTCCATTGCCAAAATTTACCATTCAAACTTTTGATTTATTTGCTTATATAAATCCTATCCAAGATTTTGTAATATATTCAGCTTTTAAAAGATGAGACTTTTGGAACATGTCTTTGAAAGACATTAGTACAAATGTGGATGAATACAGAAAATGTATCTAGGTCACATGACTTAAGTACATGTCAGAATTATATGGCTTTTAAAAGACATCACAAATAGCATTTATATACAATTTGTGAGTAAAGTTTGAAGGAAATCTAATGGAAGAAGAATCCAATTTATGTTTTGCAAAAGGTTTGAAGTCATCAGATAGCAAACTAGAAATTGCTTGGGTTTTATGGCATATCAACTCTTGTAGGTTATTTAATGCCAAATTGTGTTTATACATAATGATTATTCATGTGATTAGTAAACGAATAATTTGTAGGTAACGTTTTTAAACAAGTCAGAGCTAATTTGTTTGCACAAAGTTAAATGGTTTCAAGTATTGCTATCAAACACTGATAGTTTTACTTGCACACAGTTAAAGGATTTCAAATATTTAACATTAGTAATTCTATTCATCAAGTACTTCTTTCTAATTTCATACTAATCATTTGTTAGCACACAGTTAAATGGTTTTGAGTATTGCTATTGAACACTAATGATTCTATTCAACATTATCAATTCATTTGCATACAGTTAAATGTTCCAAATACAGAAAACTATTGAATATTTTGATTCAACCCTTAGGACATTAACAGGTGCTACTACTCTGGGTCAGAGTGGACTAGAGAGTAATGACACTGAAAGAGTACTCCACATTCCCCCAAATCCAAGACTGGACACTTACCATCAGATACAGTTTAATGCCATACCCAGGACACTAAATAATTTCTAGTATTGCTATCTAACACTAATAATTCCATCAACATTTTTCCTTCATTTGCACCCAGTTAAATAGTTTCAAGTATATGTTGGTTGGTTGGTTGATTTGTTTTATCAAGCCTTGTAGGTTATTTAATGCAAAATCCAATTTATACATTAAATATCTATGATTTTTAAACACATAGTTTGTAGATAACATTTTAAATGTGTTAAAGCTCATTTATTTGCACACAAATGGTTTCAAGAATTTCTTCCTAACACAAATAATTCTATTTTACTATTAATCATTTGTTTGCACAAAGTTAAATGGTTTCAAGTATTTCTACGTAACAATAACAATTCAATTGAACAGTTTTTTTGTTTTCACATATTCAAATGGTCAAATAGTTCTATTTGACCCATAGATGAGATACTACCACCCCAGGTTAGAGTTGATCTTCACATTCCCCAAACCTCTAGGACTGAAACCTCACCATCAAATAGTCTAGTGTCATATCCAGGATACTGTATATCATGTTACAAGTATATATATACATATATATATCATTTTTCTTTGTTGGTCCAATGAGAGAAAAGTAAATGTTTTAAGATGAAAAGGTCCACAAATGAATTGAAATGTGGTGCTTTAGGTTTTTATTTCATATAGATATACTCAGCACATGTTTTGAACTTTGTGGCCATCTTCAGGAGATTAATAATGTCTTCCCTAATGTAAGAAGGATAGCTCTTGCTTTTTTAGGCTTTAGTAGACTTATGGGAAAGAAGAGATCAGTCAAAGGCCATGAAAATGTGCTAATAGTGCTAGTAGCAATATATAGTGAAGAGACTTAGTTTGAAGGAATAAGACAAAAAAAAGCTAAGAGTATTTAAGAACAATTACCTCAGGATTATAGTGGGAATTTCTCACATAAATCACATCAAAATTAGATGATATAAGGAGTGAACTTGGAATACCGAATACTAACATCATCAAGAAGAAAAGATTGAAGAGGTTTATTCATGTGGTACACAAATATAATGCTAGCTATGTCAACCATTCATACAAGAATGACTTTACCAACAGAAGACCCTTAGGATGACCCTCAAAATGATGGACTGACCTAATAAAAGAGGATATAAAACAATCACAGCTTTGAAAAGATGAGCAAAAGACCAGAAGAAACACAGATTTTATATGGACAAATATTGTACAAGGAATCCTTGCAAGATTATTTAACGAATACAAACAATCATCATCATCATCATCAAAACCAAAAAATTATTGCAAACATAAGTAAGAGAAAACAATAAACTGTCCTGTCAGCTGGGACTGTAGAATATGCTGACTGCACTTCTGCAGAGGACCAACACTCACTCCAACAAGTGTCCTTGGTATGACTCTAAACAGTATCTGATGGTGAGGCTCCTATCCCATAGCTTTAAGGAGTGTGGAGCACCTTTTCATTGAGATTAATCCCTGGTCCAGTCTGACTCAGAGTGGTAGTACATGTTAAGAGTCCTATCTAAGAGTCAAATGGAATTGTTTAATCATTTAACTGTGTGCAAATAGTATGCAAATAGAACTATTAGTGTTACATAGGAATACTTGAAACCATTTAACTGTGTGCAAAGAAATGAGTTCCGCCTCATTTTGCAATAATGTTACTTATAATTTATTCCCTTACAAATCATATATATATAATATATAATATAATATATACAATATATATAATATATAATATAATCATATATATAATATATATATATATATACAGGATTTGGCATCAAATAACCCATAACGGTTGATATGCCATCAAAGACAACCAACAGACCCATAGAAAGCAATAAAGCAACTATATTCTGAGACATGCAAATCCAAATTGATGAAGAAAAAAAGACCAAAAGTTCTGATATAATTGTGAAGGAAAAGAAGAAGAAGAGAACTTGTCTGCTCTTTGACATGTATGTTTCCATTAAAAGAAAAACTTACAAATATAAAGTTCTAGAAATAGAAATTTGGTGAATGTGGAGCATAAGCACCAGTTTTAATAGCTCTTCTCTGTCTGGTCAAGAAAGAGATTAAAAAATGCCAAAAAATCTCTGGCAACATCAAGATACAAAAAGTCCGAAAAACTGGATGGGTTTAGCTTGGTTTTTTAGCTTATTAACATATCAACCTTTGTGGTTTATTGAATGTGAAAGCCATCCTGGTACAATTTAATCCTGGTACGATTTAATCCATTGCTGAGGAGGATAAGGGGATTCATACCTTTCTCAACTGTTTTATAATAGCACAACTGGAGTTTGAACTCATATACTATGATGTTGCAGTCCAGCACTTTAGCCACAATGCCATGGATACTAAGAAGGGTTATTCTAGTAGTGGTTAATTGTTGTTGTTGTTGTTGTTGTTGGGAAATTCTGAGGTTTAGTAAACTGATTCCTTTTCTTCTTCTTACCCCATTCACTTGTTGCCTTCTTTGTGTCTGTTGAATCTGTAAGAGAATTAATGATGGAAGGGAAAAGACAAGGATACCTTTAGATTCAAATTTTAGTTTTGGGGGTTTACAACTATTCTGTGGTGTGGAATGTTTTCCTGAACCAGTAGAAATAGTTGTATTTCCCCCAGACAAGATAAAGCATATTCGAAATCATCTTCCACAGTTACAAGTTTGGGGGTCTTTCATGTGTTCAGTGGGTATGTTTAACAGAGGCTGCTACTAGTAGGAGAGACACATCACACAGCTAAGTTAGGGACTCTACAGGCCTGTTCCCTCTCACTAGCAGCAGAGAGAAAAAGATCCTTTTTGGTTGAGGCGTCTTGAGGTCACTAAAGAAGAGTTTCTCTTTAGCACCGGGAAGCCCATCTTTTCAGGCATGCACTGTTTCGGGAGGGAAGGTAGTTATCCAATACTGTGATAACTTTTTGTTTTTTTCTTTACTGTAAATATTGATCAATTTTTTCTGAAATTGTCTTATCAGTTTTTGTTTTGCTTTATTTTTTTTTTACAGTCTGCCAAAACCAATCCAATGAACTTGTCATTGTGCTGGATACACGATTACATGTCAACAAAGATTCTTTATTATTTATCAGTGGTCAACTTTACATTCCTTACCTCTCAGTGTATGGCTTCCTACCCTCTGATCAACGATGGCCAAATGAGCTCAGTTCAAATCTTCCTTTTGACCTGTCCGCTTTATCAATGAGAGCTTCACTCAGCGATTACAAAGATTTCTTTTTGGATCTTATCAAAATGTTTAATGTCTCATTGGATACCATCACAATTATTTACGATAATCAAAACAAAGGTAAAAATTTGCTTTTTTAAAAATTCCTTTTTTTCCATTTTTTAATAAAATGATGATGCTTATATTTTCTTATTTTGTCGAATTAGGAAATTATTATTTCCTCATAAAACTGCATGAATACATATAATAATAATAATAATAATAATAATAATAATAATAATTATAATAAACGAAAGAATGACAACAACTAGGAAACAAAAAAGGGAAAGAAAACAAATCTATGGCCACTTTAAGCATCTAATAAACAACATCTCACACCTGAAAACCTGGACCTGGCTAAGAAAAGGAAACCTTAAGAGAGAAACGGAATCCCTCCTAATAGCAGCATAGGACAATGCCATAAGAACGAATCATATCAAAGCGAGAATAGATAAGATGCAACAAAACATAAAATGTAGGCTATGCGGTGACAGAGATGAAACGATCAATCACATTATAAGCGAATGCAGCAAATTAGCACAGAAGGAGTACTAGGCGAGACATGACTGGGTCGGCAAGGTGATCCACTGGGAAATGTGCAGGAAATTTCAATTCGACCATACAAACAAATGGTATATGCACAACCCGGCGCCTGTCCCAGAAAATTACTTGCATAAACTCCTATGGGACTTTAACATACAAACGGATCACCTAATCCTGGCCAAAAGACCAGACTTCATAATAATCAACAAAAGAAAGAGAATCTGCAAAATTGTTGACTTTGCTGTCCCAGCAGACCACAGAATATATCTGAAGGAAAGTGAAAAGAAGGATAAGTACCTCGACCTTGCTAGAGAATTAAAAAAACTGTGGAACATGAAAGTAACGATTGTGCCACTTGTGATTGGTGTGTTAGGCACAGTAACTAAAGGATTATTAAAGGGCCTGGAGGACTTGGAAGTTGGCGGATGGGTAGAGACTATCCAAACGACAGCATTGCTGAGGACGGCCAGAATACTGAGACGAGTCCTGGAGACTTGAGGAGACTTGCTGTCACTCAAACTCCAGTGAAAAACTATCAGCTAATACTGATGTGAAAAACTCTAGTGGAGTAAATAATAATAATAATAATAATAATCTTGTTAGAGAACTAAAAAAGAACTATGGAATATGAAGGTGAGAATGATACCAATTGAAACTGGTGTGCTCAGTTCAATCCCCAAAGGATTCTTAAAGAAACTTGAAGGTTTGGAAATCAGAGGACAAGTGGAGACCACCAAGACTTGAGCATTATTAAGATTGGCCAGAATGCTGAGAAGAGTCCTGGAGATTTGAGGAGATTTGCAGTCACTCAGATTCCAGTGAAAGACCATCAGCCAACACAAGAGTGAAAAACTTGCAAGGAGCCGTATAATAATAATAATCGGCATGACTGGGTGGGAAAGTGATCTACTAAGAATTGTACTAGAAATTGAAATCTGACCATACAACCAAATGGTATTTGCACAAACTGGAATCTGTTCTAGAGACACATAAATTTTCTTGCATTTTAAGGTTTAAATAGACCATTTAATCCTGTCCAGAAGACCAGACCTAGAGATAGTTAACAAAAAAAAAAGAAAAAAGAGAACTTGCTGTCTTGGAGATTTTATCATTCTGGCAAACCAAAGAGTAAAACTCAAAGAAAGCAAAATGTGAGACAAGTACTTAAACTTTGCCAGAGAACTAAGAAAACTGTGGAACATGAGAATGACAGTGATGCCAATTGTTGTTGGTGCACTTGGAATGGTTCCCAAAGGCTTGGAAAAGAGCCTGGAAGAGTTAGAAATCAGAGGATGAATTAAGACCATCCAAACTACAGAATTGTTGAGACTGGACAGAATACTGAGAAAAGTCCTAGAGACCTGATGAGACTTGCTGTCACTCAAGCCATCAGCTACCAGTGGTGTGAAAAACTCACTAAGCATAAAATAATAATAATTATAATAATCCGAGAGATGACATAGATAGACTCTATGTGTAAAGAAAAGAAAGAAGAGGATTCGCCAATATTGAAGATAGTGTTGATACAGTGATACGATGACTGAAAGACTACAAAAAAAAAAAAAAGACCAAAGAAAGACAAATTGCAGTGACCAAAAACAATACAAATAACAAAATGGTTGAAAGAACAATAATAACTAGAAAACAAAAATGGGAAGAAAAACACATTTGTATGAATATTTCAAGTAGTAAACAAACAAAATTTCACACCAGAAGATTTGGACATGGTTGAGAAAGGAAAACCTTAAGAGAGAAACTGGATCTCTTCTAATAGCCACACTAAACAACACCATAAGGACAAATTATCTTAAAGCAAAAAAAGATAAGATGAAATGATCAATCACATAATCAGCGAATGCAGCAAATTAGAGTTAAAAGAGTATAAGACTAAACACAACTGGGGGGGGGGGGAAGGTGATCCACAGTGAATTGCTCCAGAAATTAAAATGCTACCATACAAACAAGTGGAACATGCACAACCCAGAATCCGTCCTAGAAAATGAGATGCACAAACTTCTCTGGGATTTTGAGATACAAACAGATCACTGAATCTGGGCCAGACAACCAGACCTAGTGATAGTCAACAAAAAAAGAGTCTGACAGATAGTGGACTTTACCATCCCAGCAGACCACAGTGTAAAAATAAAATAAAGTGCAAAGAATACCTATCTAGACCTTGCCAGAGAACTAAAAAAACTATGGAACATGAAGGTAACAGGGATATCTATTGTAATTGGTGCACCCAGAACAATTTCCAAAGGCTTGGTAAAGTGGCTGGAAGACTTAGAAATCAGAGGACAAGTGGCCATCCAGACTACAGCATTTTAAGATCAGCCAGGATTCAGAGAAGAGTCCTGGAGACTCGAAGAGACTTGCTGTCATTAAAACTCCAGTGAGAAACCACCAGTTAATGCTGGTGAGAAAAACTCTTAAAGGAGTAAAATAATCCCTAAGATCTTGAGATACAAATGAATCACTAAATCCCTGATAGGAGGCCAGACTTCATATTAATAAGAAAAAAGAACTTGTTATCCTGGGGATGTTGCAGCAGATCACAAAGTGAAAATGTTAGAATATGAAAAGATTGACAAATACTAAGCTAGAAAGCTGAAAAAGCTTTGGAATATGAAGATAATGATAATATGAGGTCTTATGAGGGTTTTAAATATTTTTAAAAAAGCATTTGCCTCCCTTGAAATAGAATTTCTCACCATCCAGCTAATCATTCCATACAATAGACAAAATATGATTTTCAGCATTAAATGTATCATCAAAGCTAACTCCTAAATCATGGATATATTAATGCTAATATTGGTACGTGGGGATGCAACTAAATATCTTCTTTGGCATCAAGCCCACCAAAAGTCAGAACAATATTTTGTATCTTTCTCTTATTCATTTGTTATTCTCTCATGTGTCTCTCTATCTGTTTATCTATCATTCTCATTATCTATCTTTCGGTCAGTTTGTAATTTATTTCTTGTATTGATTACCAATTTACATATCTTTTGGAGAATACATGACACCATGTATTCTGGAGAGGATAAAGTTTGGTAGATCTAATCAATTGAAATAATTTATCTCTTTTCAAATTTTTTCCTGGTAAAAGTTATAATCAGCGACTTTTTCAGGGTTTTTAAGTTTAAGTTGCACACTTTCATTGAAAATTATAATCCCTTTTTCATTGATTTTTCAGACCTTCTTTCTGTATTTGATTCATACAGTGATCAAGGTTCCACTTTTCTGCTTACATATGAGATTGAATCAGTTTTAAAAGAAAACTTTCTTCAAAAACTTCAGACGAAAATGGACACACGGGATTTTGTTGCCATTGGACCTGTATCAAAATTACAATTACTTCTTCAAAAGGTAAAACTGCACTAAATATTGATGGTCCTATATATAAAGACCCTTTACTATTTTTATTAATTTGAAGTTTACTTCATTAACTTGTGTTAAAAGTGAAATTTATTCACCTTTGTTTATTATCTATTTCTGTCAACTTAATGCACACGGTTAATGTCATCAAAAACTGAAATAAAGTTAAAAATAAACATCATTTAAAATATTTCCAAGAAATTCCGTTAATTTATCTGAATTACACAGCTTAGTCGGCTGGAGAAGCAGAATATGCTGACTGCACCTCTGCAGAGGGGTAAAACCCACCCCCAACAAATGTCCTAGATATGACATCAAACCATCTGATGATGAGGATTAACTTTTGGAGCTTTGGAAAATATGGACTACCCCTTCATTGCCATTACTCCCAGGTCCACTCTGACTCAGAGTAGTAGTATCTGATAGAGTTCCATATATGGATCAAATAGAACGGTTTGACCATTTAACTGTACGCAAACAAATGACTGGTGTTAAATTGAATTGTTACATAGTAATATTTGAAACCACTTAGCTGTGGGAACAAATGATTAATAATAAATCGAATTATTAGAGTTAGATAGAAATACTTGAAACCATTTAACTGTGAGCAAACAAATGAGCTCTGGCTCATTTATGTTACTAACAAACTATATATTTACAAATCACATTTACTATATGTGTAAAAAGTATTTGGTATTAGATAACCAGCAATGGTTGCAATGCCATAAAACCAAACAACGAACTAGAATTACAATGATCTGATCAACGTACGTTTGTTTGTGAACAAATGCTGATTCACCTATTAAATGGCTAACTTTTTACTTTTGCAAAGGTTTTTGTGTTTAGCCTTTTTAAACATCCATCATTGACTTAACATCGCTAATATCACCCCTCATGGTCCTGATGATGGTTCAGTAGAACTGAAACGCTATAGTGTCAACTTCTTAATAAATCTCTCCTTCCATTTGGATTACCTTGTTATCAATTTTTCTACATATTGTCAGATTACAATCCTTTATTTACTTTCATCCATTTGTTTCTTACCATGACAAAAATAATAAATTTATCATATTTACCCAATCCCTCTGCTCGGGCAAGATATGACACAAGGTCAATTTTTTTTTTTAAGGGTGTTTATCAGGTTGGAATTCAGAGTTTTCCTTCTCCTAGACTAGTTTCCTTACCAAGGCTGAAGAACCTAGTCTGTCCTACAATTTACCCATAGCTGGAGGGAGAATAATTAGATTCATACCTTTCCCAAGGGTATTAGTGCTATATGAAATGCAATCAGCCTGGTCCAGGATTTGAACTCGTGTTGCTGTGTCCAGTTCCTGCGACGATAACCATTACACCATGGGCACCTCCAAAAATAATAAATTTATTGCAATACAGTTAAACTGCATTAAAACTTAGTAATTGAAATAGTTTCCTGTCCAGTTCGATTATTGTTTCTGAACAATTTTTTATTGATCTTAAAACATCTGTTAACTCCTTGTTTGTTTGTCTTTGTTGTTTCTTTTTTTTTTCAATTTTTCTTAAGAACAAAATAAAAGGAATAAATAGGAAAAATTCTTAATTTTTGGCACTCATCTTCAAAAATGGTAAAACAATATTTTAATTTATTGATATAGTTGTAATGATGCTTTAATTAAGTGGTATAGCAGTGGTTACACTTAGACTAAATGTTAGACTAAAGATTACTCTGAAGTCTTATACCACTGATCCCACTTTAATTAAGTGGTATAGCAGTGGTTACACTTAGACTAAATGTTAGACTAAAGATTACTCTGAAGTCTTATACCACTGATCCCACTTTAATTAAGTGGTATAGCAGTGGTTACACTTAGACTAAATGTTAGACTAAAGATTACTCTGAAGTCTTATACCACTGATCCCACTTTAATTAAGTGGTATAGCAGTGGTTACACTTAGACTAAACGTTAGACTAGAGATTACTCTTAAGTCTTATACCACTGATCCCACTTTAATTAAGTGGTATAGCAGTGGTTACACTTAGACTAAATGTTAGACTAAAGATTACTCTTAAGTCTTAAACCACTGATCACACTTTAATTAAGTGGTATAGCAGTGGTTACACTTAGACTAAATGTTAGACTATAGATTACTCTGAAGTCTTAAACCACTGATCACACTTTAATTAAGTGGTATAGCAGTTGTTACACTTAGACTAAATGTTAGACTAAAGATTACTCTGAAGTCTTAAACCACTGATCACACTTTAATTAAGTGGTATAGCAGTGGTAGCACTTAAATTAAATAATATATCAGTGGTCACATTAAGGTAGCATTTCATTGAGTTATTTATTCATATTTCTTTTACTTTATATTTGACATAATAATAATCAATTTTTACTGATACTCTTGGACGTTTCTAATTCTGTCTCAGTTAATAATCTTTGAGTTTCCAACATTCAAATGCCTAATGTCTTCCTGTTTGTGGAACCGATGCAAATCAAAAT